>JAOWBW010000095.1:1871824-1900204 GCA_026119855.1 Campanula takesimana
AAAACTGTCCTCAATGTTGCTCGTGCTCCTCTCGAGATTTAGAGTAGACAAGAATGTCGTCGATGAAGACCACCACAAACGAATCAAGATAAGGATGGAAACCCGGTTCATCAAATCCATAAACACGGCAGAGCGCGTTAGTCAACCCAAACGGCATAACCAAGACTCGTAATGACCATAACGAGTGCGAAAGGCAGTCTTCGAATATCCTCCGATCGAACCTTCAACTGATGGTACCCACTCCTCAAATCAAGTTTAGAAAACACCACGGACCCTGAAGCTGAATCAAATAAATCATCAATGTGATGTAGAGGATACTTGTTTTCACTGTAACCTGGTTCAACTTCCGGTAATCAATACACAACGTCAAAGAACCGTCTTTCTTCCGAACAAACAAAAACCGGTGCTCCCCACGGGGAAACACTAGGGCGGATAAACCCTCGATCAAGCAACTCTTGCAACTGAACCTTCGTTCCTTCAACTCTGCGGGAGCCAACCTATACGGTGCCTTTGAAATCGGAGTCGTACCCGGCAAAAGTCTATACAAACTCTATCTCACGGTCGGGAGGCATCTCATATTCAGAAGAGAAAACATCGGAAATTCTCTAACTACCCCGAACACTCTCCAAACTAGGGGATTCTTTCCTAGTATCAAGCACACTAGAAAGTAACCCTCACAACCACGATGCAAAAAATTTCTCGCTTTCACATAAGAAATGATGCGAATATTCCTACCCAAAGGCATAGCCTCAAAAACAAATTTAGGCACATCAGGGATAGAGAAATTAACAAACTTCCTACGACCAATCGACTGAAGCATGATATTTGCTCAGCCAATCCATACCCAAATAACATCAAAGTCTTGAATAGGAAGGACTACCAAAGTCCGCACACAAGACACGACCACATATAAGCACATCACAAGCACGAAACACTCTATCGGTTACCAAACACTCTCCCATAGGAGTTCACACCTCTAACACATAGGGTAAAGACTCAGATGCAGCATTTAGTAAAGAAGCAAATTGCACAGAAATATAAGAATGAGATGATCCTGGATCTACTAACGTACGCGCGCTCACATTAGATATAGAATAATACCTCCAATCACTGAGGGATCATCTGCCTGATGCTGATTCATTGCAAACACTTTTCCTTGGACTTTGGCCTTTCCCGAAGCATCCCTTTTCTGACCCTGTGGAGCCCCAGCTCCTACCCCAGTCGGTTGACCTCTGAGTCTCGGGCAATCCTTCGCAAAATGGCCTAACTGCCCACAATTAATACATTTCCCCTGTTTCTTCCAACACTGGTCCTCCGAGTGTCCTCCCCTTTGGCAATACGAACAGAGTCTCCTATTTTGGTTCCCTTGGTTCCCGGCAGTAGTGCCCAGGTTCCTTGGGATGGTTGCCCTCGGAACTGAGATTGTCCCCAAAGTTACCTCGGTTATCAATCCTTGGTTGTGACTTTCTCTGCGCTCCTTGCTTACTCGGGTTAGCTACCTCGGTCTTCCTCTTATGTTCCCCAATATCTTGCTCAATCAAATAGGATCGGTCCACCGCATCCTGATAAGTTTGAATCCTCTGGGCTATAAGCTGAGTCCGGATAGAAGTCTTCAAACCCGGATGAATCTCATAGCTTTCTGTTTTTCGGTCCACGCAAGATAGTCACAATACCGGGCTAATTCTGTGAACTTAGCCGATAGTACTGAGCTATAGACAACAAACCTGATCCAAGTTGAGAAGCTCGATCTCCTTTCGGTTTTGATCCACTACCGGAATGAAATGCTCTTTGAACTTCCGCATAAACAATTCCCATGCATGCCACTGTATGGGTATCATCCCAACTCGCTTTAACTCCTTTCCACCAATGCTCGGTGGCACCAACCAATTTATAAGCCGCAAACCGGACCCTATCCTCGTCCGTGCACCCGAACACATCATAAATTTTCTCCGTAGACTCAACCTATAGTTCGGCCTTCTTCACATCTGGCTCACCATCGAACTCTGCCGGTTTCAGTTTCAAGAAATGCTCCAAACCATATCGGGGTGGTGGTGCTTGCTCTACTCTCGGTCCTTGGTCATGAATTGCCTTCATGGCCGCCTCAAACATGCCTTGGAACATAGCACGGTTCTCTTCCCGAAGATCATTCTGATTCTGAGCCCCACTAGAACCTTCACCCGTTCTTCTTCTAGCCATTGTGAACAATTACTTGCATAAAACATCAACGTTACTCACTCCGAACACAACTACCCTCCTAGGTCATACTAGTCCACCTAGACTTATACTTAGAGGTAAACCATAGCTCTGATACCAACTGTCGCGACCCCGACCCCACGGGCCCGGAGTACGCGAGCTGGACGTCGACTTAAACAATAAATTCTAAAATATTGAAGATAAAAATTTCCTTTTTATACCAAAAGATGATAACCAAAGTTTTGAAATCTAACTTGAACAACCAAATATAAACTAGTGTAAGCTCCACAAGCTCACACCCAAAATAATAAAATATACAAATTCTAATGACGTCAAGTTTGGTACAACTATTCCCAAAAGGGTTACACATTTATATAATGTAAACCCACCAATAACAACTTTCCCCAAAAGCTCAACCCTCGCGACGTCCTCCTCGTGATCAGTGAGTCTAATCCTTTCCTCCTGGGGGGGTTAAGGAAAAACAAAGATAAAAGAAAGAGGGTGAGATAAATCTCAATAAGTTACTAATGCAACTACATGACATGCTATGATGCAATAAGCAATAACAAATAATAAATATCACTTAGCACATAGCATTTATCATTTAACAGATAGCAGCGGAAATAAACAAGTAACAAAGGATATTAGCCAAGGTTTCCCAACTGATATAACCAAATAAAGGTCACTGCGCAGCTTCAATAATCAACAATCAACATCTTCATAGTAGCATGAAAGCTTGAAGAGAAAACCCCCGGTACCGGAACCAATAACAAAGTAACATGCCACAAAGGGCGGGAGCCATGCCACAAAGTCATGCTCCAAAACGTGTAGCTAGAATACTCACAAAAGGAGCTAGCTCATCCCATCCAAGGCCAATATGGATGAGGAAGAAAGACCAATGGGCGATGCTATACTGGACTTGGCTTGTGCCATTATAGTATTATCCATTGCCTGACTCGATACACAAATAACCAGCTGGACTTTCAAGTAAAGGCTAAGTAATAAAATACTAGCACGATACACAACCAATGATTCCAAAGTAGGGAACCATTCCAAATAAATCACCACAAAGGTAAACCAATCCAAACCACACATCAAAGATGTCCAACAATCTCAAAACGATATTTAATCAAATTCCATAGCATATTTATTCAGAAAGGAAACAATTCCAATTACTAAGGTATTCCACGATGTTAACTTAAGTTAATTTGAGTAACTAAACTTAAACTAGGAAGCCACTTTGTCTTAAGCAGGCAAAAAGGAAGATTTCTGGAACAGGGGGCGGGCGGGCGCTTGAAGTGGGGCAGGCGGGCTCTTAATTGACCAGAAGGTCTGGCCGCTGGAAAAAGGTATGTAGGCGGGCGCCTGGCTCAGGGCGGGCGGGCGCCTGGTCTGGTTCTTGGCCGGGAATCAGCAGCTGGGTTCTTCATTTTTCTTACCCATTTCACACATTCTCAAAATCCACCACAACCAACTTTCCACCAAGCATAAACATGAACCAATAACGACTTATAACTAGAAAGGGGACCTAAATAACATCATTTATAACCCCAAATCAAGATTTAAACCCAACATTCATACAATCACCATTTTTAGCCAAAAAACCAAAATAAATCCCCAAATAAATCCCAAACTCAATCAAACATCAAATGTATCAACTAAAGCATAATATAAACATGAAATGAACACTTTAGCATAAAAATGGGGGAAAAGCAACTTACTTGGAATTTCTCAAAGATGACGGAATTCAAATATTTTTGGTTCTACGCCATCCTATCGACGATCTAAACACATTTCATAAAATTAGAAATAAGAAAAGATGAGAGGAAGAGGATGAAAATGAAGAGAGAAGGGAGAGAAACTTACCCTTCTTGAGCTATGGAAGAGAGAGAGAGAGAGCTGGGAAAATGAGATGAAGAGTGAGGGAGAAGAGGAGGAGTAGGGAGGGAGTAGTTAAAATTATTTAAAAACTTACACTTAGGCCCCCTCCTCACTACCTAGTACAAATAAACCCATATCACCCTTCTACCCAATTAACACAATATCAACCAAATAATGCTAGGCACAATTTAATATTATGAGATATAAAATGCGCACATAAATATTTAAATCAAATAAATAAATAAGTAATTAATTATTTATCAATAAAATAGAGACGGGTTTTCGGGTCGTGACATCCTCTCTATGCGCCACCATTGCAATAGATTTTGATTTTCCTTCAGTTTGCGTTGGAGTTTGAGCTCATAAACCTTAAGATTTTCATAAAGGTTTCTTAACATCTAAAGTTCTAGCGTCTTCAAGGGCGCTAGATTTATGGAGATATCTTGATCCAGAAGCAGCGAGGAAATTAACATTCAATTCCTTGTTTGGGAATTTCTTTCCAAGTGAAATACATAGATTGATAATTTCACAATATCGTTCATAAGTCTGTCTAAGATTTTCACCGGGGAGTTGAGAGAAATTGTTGAATCTCTTTTGCACTTCGTATCTCTTGTTCTCCTTACAAACAGTGTTTCCTTCTATATGCTCTTCAATAGTACCCATAATTCATTGGCGGTAGCACAATGCATGACTTGTTGTTTCATAGCCGTGCTTAGAGTGCTGAGGAGAATGTTTCTTGCTTTCCCATCATTTGCAACTCTTCTAATTTCTTGTTTAGACCATTCTTCCTTTGGTTTCTTGACTGTTGGTTGTGCAGCGTTAGTGCACAGATTTGGATTCTCTTTCATTGGGATGTAAGGTCCATAAACCACGGTGTCATGAAGCCTTTCATCAATTGAGGTGAGATGAGTCAAGATGCTTAATTTCCACACGTCAAATGATCTTCATCAAAGACTGGAACATGAGTGTAGTTAGCAGTTGCCGAAGGTTTTGAGTTTGCCATATCGAATAGGCACCCAAGATGTTAAGCTTGATAAACAAAAATGTTTTATAAAGGTGTTTGCTCTGATACCACTTGTTGGTCCCAAAGGGCAACAAGGGTATGAAAAATAGCTAGAGGGGGGGGTGAATAGCTGTTTTGAAATTCTTTTTGAACCATTGATAAACTCAATTGCAAATGTGCACTTTATCAAATAAGCGTTATGAAATGCGCCTATGTGAGTGAGTGAAATGCACAGCGGAATTTAGTTAAGTAAAGTAGGCGCAAATGATGATAAAAGGGCGCACACACTCTAAGTATTTTGGCTCAAGTGAGTGAAAGATGGAACTAAGGAAAATGATATAACAAACACAACAAAATTCAATCCAATCAATCTACAATGAATACACAAGAAAATAGTGAGATAAGATAATAACTTGAAAGTAAATGACAAGAAATTAATATGTGCTATTTGGAGAGGTTCGATCGGGAAATGATCTACGTCCTCTACCAAGATGGTTAGTCTTGGATTTCTAATGGAGATCTTATATAATGAGTGAGTGTTACAAATTACAACGTTTGAGATTATACACTAACTCAAGATCTATTTTCTATGAAAGAACAAATCCTAGACAAAACCGGTGTATCTCTTAAAGAAAGATCTATGTGATAACGTAAAGAGGTGCGTGTGTGTTTTTAGTATCAAGGATCTTTAGATCTATGAGATTGAGAGCACAAGAAAACTAAAGTGTTTTTGCTTGAGGACCTGGGCTAAGTATGAAGGTATGAATATATTCTTGAGGAATCTAGGAATTTCAAAGGCAATCTTCAAATCTTCAATAAATGCTTGAGAGAGAAATTCTGAAATGCTTAGCAACTTCAAATGGTGTGAAGTTATGGGGTATTTATAGTAGAGCCCCAAAAACTAGCCGTTAGAAATCCCTTGTGGATAAGGTCAAAGGACAGATGTGCTATAGCTCATTGAGTGGAGCACATGTCCTTTTATAGCCGTTAGACACAAAACACAAATATGACCGTTGTGGACAGGTGTCCTCAAATCTAAGTGCACACGTGTTATTTATCCACCTTTAAATTTTTGGCGTAGTTGAATCTCTTCAAGCCTTCATGTATTCAATAAATCACCAAGTGTTTGAATTAACATCAATGAGGGGGCGCATGAACCAAGTGGGGCGCATAACATTGCGCGCGCCATAAGGGGCGCATGGGCGCAGAGCTAGGCGCATGGTGCATGGCTTCACTCAAAATTGTGATTTTCTTGAATCTTGATATTCTTGCCCTATTCCTAAGCCTATTCTATTCAAATGGACTACCTAAAAAAATGAAGTATAAATACTTCTTACATATGGGTCTAAAGTCCATAAAATAAAACTTAGGTGATGGATCAATCAAATCTAACCAATCCTATACATTGAATACTGAGATATATGTGGGCATACCCAACAGATGTCGTAATCCACCAATTGTTGCTTCATCCATAATATCTGACAGAAACAACTTCTAGCAGCGATATATTCTGCTTCCGTAGTTGAGACAGACACTAAAGCTTGTTTCCTACTTGCCCATGACACAAGTCGATATCCGAGGAAATGACAAGTGCCACTAGTACTTTTCCTATCAATCGTGCACGCTGCATAATCCGCATCTGAATAACCTACAAGTTTAAAATTCGAATCGTTGGTGTACCAAAGTCCAAGGTTAACAGTGCCTGATTGCATACATAGTATTTTTATTTAACTTGTTTTTGTTAATTTCTGTTACTTTGGTTAAGTTCCTAACTGATTCCGTTAGTTTTGGACTAAACTGCATAACAGAGTTAACTTTAGAGTCATTTTTGTCATTCTGTCCTTCTCAGATGCGGGCGCTTCCGACACTGTCAACGGCTCGCGCGCGCGTTTCGCCCCAAAAGCGGGACTCGCGCGCCTCCCAGTTTGGCAGTTACGGACTGCAGTCTTTTCCCTCCATTTTCTTGATCACAAAAACCCCTTTTCACCACATGCTTTATTCTAACATTAAACCCTTTTTATTTGTAACCTCCCAATCCCATATTTCTAGCCCTTTTCATAAAAAACAAAATATTTTATTTTTATGTTATTTTATTTTATTTATCTTATTTTTTATTGGTCAATTCCATTTCACATGGATTGATCATCCTTTTCCTCCTAATTTTAGCTATAAAAACCTCTCATTTCTACCTTAGAAAATGACCCAACTTCATCTTCTCTTCAAAAACTATACACGAGTTCTTGGACTTGAAACTTCTTCACAAATACACTATACACATTTCTCTCCAAGAGTTCTTGACAAAGAATTCTATTCAAGCAACAAAACTCTACACAAAACTCTTCTCAAGTGAAAATTTGAAGTTCTCTTTTTCTAAGGTACAATTTACTCCTCTTTTATTTTACATGTCTTTTTAATGTATGCAATCCCCATCAAATGGGACATGACCTACATGACTACTTCACATATTGAAGTTAGTTAAGGTTATCTCCCTACATTCCAACTCTACTTTAATTTCCCCATTTCATATTAATGTAATTGCGACATGTAATCTTTAGCTCAAATTAATCAATAAAATAATTCTCTTTCATTTCCCTTTTATTTTCCCCTTTTCTTTACATTGTAATTGTTAGCACCGTTTAATAAAATAAGGACTTTTTAGTATTAGAACAGCAATTGTAGCAAGACCCGCGTAAGCGGGGCGGAGTGGGTGTTTAAGTACTTCCCACTCCGTCACCTAACCCCCGAACCCTTCTCTTCCCGAATCTCTGGTTTTGTATATAAATTTAGGCTATTTCTTTAGGTTTTTCTTATGTTCCCTTAATAACATAGGTGGCGACTCTACAATTAAAACACAATTAGACATCCTAGGATCCTTCCACCGCTCTAGCCAAGTATTGGGTTTTTCCGGGGTATCAACAGTGGCGACACCGCTGGGGATAATTTAGAGGGTTAAACTTGCGTTTTTATCTTTTGGTGTTCTTTTATTCTGTTTTCTGGGCATTCTGGTAAAAAGGGTTGGAAGCGCGTGCCTTTAGCCTTCTTGTCCTAAAGCGCGCCTGTCCGACCCCAATTACCAGAATCGCCCGCCTTCCTTCTTGTTCTTCCATTTCATGTTTCTGTGCTAACAAATTCTGCAGGGGAGAGTTTTATTATTTAGGGTCAAGGCAGTCCCTTGAACCCACTGATTTGCAGGTTTTCACCCAGAAGCGGGCGTCTCGCCCCTCTTCCTCTAACGCGCGCGCCTCCCGAGTAGGTAGCCAAATGCGTGTGCTTTTGGGCGCATTTCCAGAACAGAACAGTGCACAAAACAGAACAGTTTTGACAGACCGGTCCTGCACATAAATAATTTTACTTTCTGTTTATTTTATCGGTCATACGGGTGATTCGAGAGTTGTAAATTAGGTGCTTATTTGTTTTTTTTTGTTTGAAAAAAATGTTTTGTCACTTGGCTTGACCTCACACTACATGCACATATTCCTATGAATTGCTCACAATCGAGTCGCACAAGTTCATAACCCCAAACCCGTCGAGGCCCGTCCTAGAGAGTTTCAAGCTCCACCCGACCTTGACTCTCTCGAAGCGTAACCTCAGCCCGTGGCATAGTTCATGACTACATACCGGGGGTGACCTTAAGCCTCTCTTTAACCGAGCACAAGCCAACACACAATTCTAGTTAGGATCTAACACTCCGTGACCAAGTCGGTTTTTCGTGTGTCGAGATTTTCCTAAACTAATGTCATCAAATCATACATGTCGTTTCCAAGAGAAACAAGTGGTTATTATGGACAAAATAAAACTCCGTCCCCAAGTGGTTATTATGGACGAAATAAAACTCCGTCCCCGCATGTATGCTTTATGACATTAATTTAGTTTAATTCCGTCAAATGTAGGTATCACAAGCATGGTGGAATCCGATGAGTATATGGGACCGCGAGAAGGTCTATATATTAGTGTGACGATTCCACTATTTTTTCTAGAAACCCCAAAAAGGACTACGTCCTTCCGAATTTTGTAAATAAATAAAAAAAAAGACATTTTCTTATGTGGTCGAGTCTTTTCTTGTTTGTGGGTGAAATTATTTTATTCAAAAGGTGTTTGTGGGCCAATCTAAGATCAACCGTGTTCTTCCAATAGGTTCAATGGCTTCCAACGGCAACAACAACAATGGTGGGTATTTTTCCGTGTCCAATGAAAGGCTTTTCAACATAATAAGAGCCATGAGGGAACAAATGGATAGACTTGTCGAGGATGCCCGCCGCAAGGACAATTTATGGCAAACCCGTTTTGATCTCGAGAGGAGAATTCACGAGGAAGAGGTTTCCGAACTCAAACCCCGTCTGGAAGAGTTCACGACAACAAGGCAAAGGTCAACGGTAAAACATGCTCAAGTGGCCCGTCCCTCAAAAGCCACAAAAGTACCGCCGACAACCGAGTTTTCACTCCTCTCCTAGGAGTAACCCAAGCCGAAGCATTTGAAACTTTGGTGGCAAGTGGAGAGATCAAGCCTTTACAAGGGTACAAACCCAAGATGATGCGTCCCAACCATGCCCACCACAAGCATTGTTACTACCACCAACACAGTGGCCATCTTACCGAGGAATGCTCCCTTCTCCGAAATATCATCCAGGATTTGATCGACAATGGTGAATTTACCTTGGGTGAAGAGCAACTCATAAAGGAAGAGGCTCAAATTTGAAATGGGGCTTCAACAAGAGATCATGCTACAAGGAGGCCTACAACAACAAGGACGACGACAACAGTCTCCGTTTCTCTTTCTCTACCTAGTAAATAGGAATTAAAAAAAAAAAAAAAGAGTCAAAGTCCTCTAATGTGTGCATTAAGTTTTCTTCTCATTAATGTCAAAGTTTAAGTCGGTCTCATCAAATAAATGTCGTTCTTATCCTCATACACTCTTCCATGTTGTTCAATTTAATTCTTGGCAAAATGATGAAAAGATGTCTAAACAAGTTTTAGAACGAAGGCCATCAATTGAACGCCTAGGAGCTAAACATCGTGACGAAGGCGACAACATCAATGACAAATCCAATACATCAAGTGCCAAAGCAAGATGGAACAACAACCATGGAGAAATCAAGCAAAGTTTTCAAAGGGGGATTAAAAAAAAAAATAATAAATAAATTCTCTAGGTTGAAATCCTCAAATCAACCTAGGCAAAAGTTAGAGCACAAAAAAAAAAAAAATCCCCCTCAATCAAAGAAGTACAAAATCAACATCATTCCATCAATAAAGGACGAAGCAATAATTCATCACGACGAAAGGAGAATTCACAAGAACTACGGTGACCTGAGCCTCTACACTGGAGGAACGTAGGCAACCTTCGGGTCCGGTCTCATGCAAGAAGAAGATATGTTTAGCCCTAGTGCGTCATGGTGATCGGCCTTCATCTCGAACTTGTCAAGACATCTTTGTACGAGTCATTCGCCAATGAATTAATCACCTCAAGATTGAACAACATTCTTAGAATTAGAATCACTTTGCGTTCCTTATCGAGTCTAGGGGCTTCTTATCTTTCAGTGATACTCCCAGTTTCTTGCAATCAAATTGGGGCTTTCCTTCTCTTCTCTCTTAATGACTTACTTGCCTTCGTAAGTCATTCAATAAATAAAAATATATGTCAATACAAGGGGCTACTTCCCTAGTCAAGTCAATGTCACTCATCATTAGTGACAAAAAGGTCTCCACCGCAAAATCATATGTCTCTCATCCTCAGCTAGAGTCAATGCACACTACCTCATTAATCGAGTCAAAATGAAGACGCAAAAGAGATGCCCGCTAGATTGAAACCCGAAAGGGCGGTCTAGGCAAAAAACAGGGTGCGTCATAAAAAAATGAGAGAGTGAGAGAGAGAAGGGAAAGAGAAATGGAGATCACCGGCCTCTAAAGGAGACAACTGCACAAGTTCTATATTGAATCTCCTCAGCAAGCCAGTTCCCCACCAAGTCAACTTTGGGAATTGCAAAAAGTTTGACAACATATGGCACGATCAAAGGTTGTTTGGGGTTATTGAAGTAAGAGTTTTCTCCAACAATGTGCAGTATTGGGTTCATAAGAAAGAAGCCCCATGGTAACCAAGATCCATCCGAGAACGAGCCCATCATTGAAGGGTACGAGGTTGCACAAATAGTCCCCAGTAAGTCATTTGGTTTGGGCAGCAAATGGCAACAACGTGTGACTCAGTTTTCAAGCTTCTCCAAGCATGTGCCCTTACAGTATGCCGAAGGCTTCCCGAGAAATGGAATAGCTCTTGCCATGTCCTCTTATGATTGTTCCCCACATGAGGACGAGTCTCTTGCTTTGCTTTACAAATGATGATGCCCTAGGGTCTATGTTACTCAAGAACGAGAGATTCTTTTGCTTCATTTGATAGTTAATGAGCCCTAGGGGCTACGCTCAAGAAAGATGTGTGAGACTATCCTCAAAGTCTCTCAAGAGGATTGTCAAAAAGCCTTCATGTTATGTGTGCTCGTGCCTGCTCCTCCAATCAAGGATATGCCTTTCTTGCTCCACCTATAATCAATGGTGGCACTCTAGGGGCTACACTCAAGTTTGAAAGTCTCCCTTGGCAAGAAGAAATTCACTTCACCTCCCAACAAGGGCCCTAGCAAAGTCATATGCAACATTGGAAGCTTCCCCAATTAGTTGGGCACCGAAGGTCTCAAGGGGCTTCGCAACCTACAATCTTTTGGGCTACGGCATTACATTAATCTGAGCAAAGGGAAATATTGGGGCTTCACAATTGGCAACCTGTTTGGGGGATGATACCCGAGCAATACAATTTTGGGAGTAGTCTTATGGCTCCACGAAAGCGATCAAGCTTCAAGGGTCTCTTAGTACTTAGGTCAAAGGTCTTCTGGTTTGAAAGGAGGGCTTCGATGTTATGAATGAATTTGATAATTATTATGTTGTGACTTACGAAGAGGTTATGAACAAAGTCTTAGAGAAAAGGAAAAAGATTCAATATGCTAAACTCTATCAAAACAGGGTTATAGCGGGAAATGCCATGGCCAATCCCAATGTTTCTGCAATTCAGCACCCCCTTCTCTGAGATCAAAAGCACAAGTTGCATCCGCACAAGTTGCATCCGTACGATTTGCATCCGCACGAGTTGCATCCGAAGATCCGTTATTAGTTCAACATAAGAGGACTCAAGCAAGCATATCCATTAGGACCTTATCACACCAAGACCATACCGTCCGCGATCTCGACGGCACCACAAGGCATTACTGCATCTTTTGACATAAGCCCTCCGCTATTTGGGTACCGACCACCATGAGGCCATTCATCTCCCCAGTAAGAGTAAGAAGGAGATCTCTATCATCCGCTCTCAATATAATGCTGAGCCGATTCCAAGATAATTTGGGGCTTTACATCGAAAGGTCTTCATATTCCACCGTCTTGAAGCTCGCAAACAACAAGTACATGACATTTGGGGCTTAGCAATCTCTCGAAGCTTGGGGCTTGCTCACATCGACAAAAGGAAATTTATTCAAATGGGCCAAAAGCTGATTTATCTTAGGTCTACGCAAGTCACTCAAAGTTTGGCATCAAAGAATTCTAGGGGCTTTACAATCAGCAACCCCTTGGTATCTCGACATCAAAAGTCTATTGAAGCCCCACAATCGGAAAATCTCTTGGGGTAGACATCAATCTTTGTTGGGAACAACGGCGACAACGACAGAATTCAACAAGGCAATCCGGACTTCGATCGAACATGACTTGATCTTGGGTTGGCTTAACAAACACACAATGCTTAAAATGGTTTACCCACGAACTAAATAAAAAAAGAAGTTTTTTTTTTTCTTGCTTGTGTAAAAAGTATGTGCTTTATTTTTCTCTTAGCTTCTTCCCCAGCATTCTCCATCATCCTTGAACTATGCTGGTCTGATTCCTTTCAAGGGATACATAGGCAGCCTTTGGCACGACCAACCCATCATCCATAATGTCATTTCACCGACACTCCATGAAAGTACAAGCGACTCATCTTCCTCAAAAGTGTCGGCATCCTTCATCAAAGCCACGGCATCAGAAATCCATCCCAAATCAAGCGGCCATGGTAAGTGAACGTATGAACATCATTCATCAAAGCTCCTTTCAAATCACACCACACACAAAAGCAATTTCTCCATCTTTGCAAAATCTCTCTCTCAAGCAATCTCTACTTTTCAAATCACATTTCACACTACAAGCACAATCTTCTCTCATCTCACACGAGCACATGAATTTGCAAAGCATACGCATAACAGGTATAGGCAGACTTTCGAGTCCCTCTACATCAGCAGGCAGACTTTCGAGTCCCTCTCATCAGCAGGCAGACTTTCGAGTCCCTTTACATCAGTGGGCAGAATTTCGAGTCCCTCTACATCAGCAGGCAGACTTTCGAGTCCCTCTAAGCCAGCAGGCAAGACTTTCGAGTCCCTCTACATCAGCAGGCAGACTTTCGAGTCCCTCTACATCAGGGGGCAGACTTTCGAGTCCCTCTAAATCAGCAGGCAGACTTTCCAGTCCCACTACATCAACAGGCAGACTTTCAAGTCCCTCTAAATCAGCAGGTAGGAAGACTCTCGAGTCCTTCCATGTCCTCTATACGGACTCTAAATTTTGGCCACGGTGGGCCGATTTCTATCACCGCATCCCTTCTATCAGCAAAAGTCGCTCACACAGGGAGCGCACTTCTATCTCTTGTAATTTCAAGATTCTTGTTTTCATCGAGTCTTTGCTTTTTTTTGTGATGTCCTCGACGGATATTTTGTTCTTTCATCGACGCGTTTTGCTTTGCAATCCACATCGCCGAGGGGCTCTGTAGACACCCCGCCTTGGACCTCTCACCCGATTGCATACATAGTATTTTTATTTAACTTGTTTTTGTTAATTTCTATTACTTCGGTTAAGTTCCTAATTGATTCCGTTAGTTTTGGACTAAACTGCATAACAGAGTTAACTTTAGAGTCATTTCTGTCATTCTGTCCTTCTCAGATGCGGGCGCTTCCGACACTGTCAACGGGTCGCGCGGGCGTTTCACCCCAAAGCGGACTGGCGCGCCTCCCAGTTTGGCAGTTACGGACTGCATTCTTTTCCCTCCATTTTCTTGATCACAAAAACCCCTTTTCACCACATGCTTTATTCTAACATTAAACCCTTTTTATTTGTAACCTCCCAATCCCATATTTCTAGCCCTTTTCATAAAAAACAAAATATTTCCTTTTTATGTTATTTGATTTGATTTTATTTATTTATTTTATTTTATTTATCTTATTTTTGATTGGTCAATTCCATTTCACATGGATTGATCATCCTTTCCCTCCTAATTTCATCTATAAAAACCTCTCATTTCTACCTTAGAAAATGACCAACTTCATCTTCTCTTCAAAAACTATACACAAGTTCTTGGACTTGAAACTTCTTCATAAATACACTATACACATTTCTCTCCAAGAGTTCTTGACAAAGAATTCTATTCAAGCAACAAAACTCTACACAAAACTTTTCTCAAGTGAAAGTTTGAAGTTCCCTTTTTCTAAGGTACAATTTACTCCTCTTTTATTTTACATGTCTTTTTAATGTATGCAATCCCCATCAAATGGGACATGACCTACATGACTACTTCACATATTGAAGTTAGTTAAGGTTATCTCCCTACATTCCAACTCTACTTTAATTTCCCCATTTCATATTAATGTAATTGCTACATGTAATCTTTAGCTTAAATTAATCAATAAAATAATTCTCTTTCATTTCCTTTTTATTTTCCCCTTTTCTTTATATTGTAATTGTTAGCACCATTTAATAAAATAAGGACTTTTTAGTATTAGAACAGTAATTGTAGCAAGACCCGCGTAAGCGGGGCGGAGTGGGTGTTTAAGTACTTCCCACTCCGTCACCTAACCCCCGAACCCTTCTCTTCCCGAATCTCTGGTTTTGTATATAAATTTAGGCTATTTCTTTAGGTTTTTCTTATGTTCCCTTAATAACATAGGTGGCGACTCTACAATTAAAACACAATTAGACATCCTAGGATCCTTCCACCGCTCTAGCCAAGTAGTAGGTTTTTCTGGGGTATCAACAGTAAGATAAAGGAGTGAGCCAATCATACCTCGGTAGAGTGTTTGATCAACCTTTTACCTTTTAAATCTTTGTCGAGTTTGTTGCCGGTAGCCATTGGAGTGTCGTATGCCTTTGCATTTTCAAGTCCAAAATTTTTGATTAGATCCCTTGTATACTTGGCTTGGTTGATAAATATGCCTTCATTCATTTTCTTGATTTGAAGCCCGAGGAAGAATGTGAGTTCTCCCATCATGCTCATCTCAAACTTGCTTTTCATTAGTTTCTTAAAGCGCTTGCACAACAATTCATTAGTAGAACCAAAAATAATATCATCGACATAAATTTGAACAAGTAATTTATGACCATTATGTTTGGTAATGAAAAGAGTTGTATCGATTTTACCGCGAGTGAAGTCTTTCTCAATGAGAAACTTGGATAGTGTATCATACCATGCTCTTGGTGCTTGATTGAGCCCATACAAAGCTTTCTGGAGTTTGGAAACATGATTTGGAAATTGTGAATCTTCAAACCCAGGTCGTTGAGCTATGTAGACTTGTTCTTGGAGTTCACCATTTAGAAACGCGCTCTTTACATCCATTTGATATAACTTGAAGTTCTTGTGAGCAGCGTAAGCTAGAAAGATTATGATAGCTTCAAGTCTTGCTACGGGCACAAAAGTTTCATCGTAATCAATTCCTTCTTCTTGCCTATAGCCTTGTGCAACTGTAGACACCCCATTTTGGACATTCATTTATAATCACACTACTTCTGTGTCTCGCCTTTGATTTGGGTCAAAACTCGTTAAGTTGGACATGTTTCGTTAAGTTCTGACTGACTCTGTTAGTTAGGGACCAAACTGAACATTAAAACTATCGCAGAGGGCAAATAAGTGATTCCAGCACTTAGATGCCTCGTACGAGACATTGATGTCTCGTACGAGGTATCCCCCTCGACAGTCGGGTTTTTGGTCAGTTTCCTTGTTGATCTTAACCCCTTTTCTTAGCAAACACTCATGCAATCCGGGAAAACCTAATGGGAAATCCTAGAGTCCAAAAATACCTTTGTGGAGATCAACTCATTGATTCCCACCTCAACTTACCTTCTTGGCCAAAAGCCTAAGGTTCTTGAACCAGAAAAATGGTAGACTCTATATTCACAAAACAACCACTCAAAATCTAACCAAAGAAGTTCTTCTAATCAGCCCCTCTCTGATACCCACGAAATTTGGAGGATCAAGGCCTTTAGTCAAGGCCATCCATAGGATTCTTGAAGAAAACGCATAGGTAAATCTTTGCTTTTCTATCTTCTCATCTCCTTCTTTGTGTTTGAAGTAGTGTGATTCCATTAAAGGATCATCCTAGAGCCTCTCCAACCCATGGAGATGGTCTCGAAGCACATGATCCGACATCCCAAATAAATAAGTCATTATTTATTTGTTCGTTTTTATCTTTTGGTACACAAATACATGATTTTGAAACGATGATGATGATTTCTTAGCAAGACCAATCCTAGATTAGGTGAATTGGGTGCTCCTTGACCTTCCCAATTTATAACTTAACCCCCGAATCCAGACATCTCGGTCTGTGTTCCGACAATAACATGGTGGCGACTCTCAAATCAACAAGAAGGTGAATCGAAGGTCGAAAGCGTGCCATCGAATCAAAAACCTCACGTGCAAACAGTGGCGACTCAGCTGGGGAAGAATCACAGTAAGTGGGTTAGACTTGCGTCGAAAGAAATCATCATTGTTTCAAAATTCTGCATTCTGTACGTTAGTCTGTTCCCAGACTGGGATGCCTCGTACGAGGTATCACTTGTCTCGTACGAGACATCTCAGTTCTGCTTGGCGGATCTGACTCTTTGGTTTGAAAAGGGAATTTTATTCGGTTCAAACACGCACACAGAGTTCCAGATCTACCCTCCCCCCATGTTTCTGAGTCTTGGGACCTTCCTAACGACGAAGAAACTCCCCATATATTATAAGGCTAACTTTTGTTTTGCAGGAGTACTTGCTAAATGTTTATCCCCTGTTTTACATGCGTTTGCCTTATGTGTGAACTACGACGGCCTGAGTTCCTCCACAAGAGGGAAACGTAGGCAGCCACTTGGCCCGGCCATTGCATGTTTTTGTTTTTCAATTTCAAAAAAAAAAATCTATTTTAACCTTGACACCTAGATCTTGACTCTCACACACGTGCACACATGTAGATTAATTGCACTACATACCCTATAAACCCGGGTCCCAATCGGAGGACGGATGTCGGTCACCACCCCCATTCTAACGAATGGCCCTCGCCGGTCTCTCCAAAGATGGTGTACCCACTCCGTGACACGCTTCTAGACTGTGTTTATGGGGAACCTTAGCCGTAAGCCCTGCATCAACCTCATGCATACATACTAGTTAATAAGACACTCCTCGAGACCGGTTGGTTCGATTCTTAGGGTTATTTTAATATTTTCCCAAGATAAAGCGTCTTTACAATCTATAATCCTCCCTTGTGAATATGACGAATGTCCTTTTGGTAAAATGTTGAACAAAGGATTTTGAAAGAATGGAGAACCTCTCTACGGAAATCCGAGTTTGTGTTTTCCTACTTTCACTATTCTGTGTGGGATTGTGGATGCCATTTTGGCTTAGTTTCGACCGCACCGTTCAACATGTCCCTTTCGGTTGTCCCTTAAAATTCACAAAGTTTGATTGCATTAAGGCGTTGTTTAACAAAGTTCAAAACAACTACGGGTCACTTAGGTTTGGTTGATTGAATGGTGGATTCCGATGAGAATATGGGACCTTTGCCCGAATTGTCCGTTTGGGAGAGTGCAATACAGGTGAAAAACAAGGGGCTCATATTCTAGGGTGACAGAATCTACTGTTCCAGGATGAACTAGAGTAGTAACCTCTTAAAATGGATTGAATTCCATCCGACCAATAGGATTAAAATCTGCAATCTGACTGTTAGGCTGGATGCCTCGTACGAGACATCCATTGTCTCGTACGAGAAATCTTCCTTTTTTTTTACTCTGCCGTGTTGGTCAACCCCTGTTTCATAAAAGCCGACTTGTTGGGACCCCAGCCTGGATTTGACACAGTTTCCGCACTCTAGGTCCGTCCGATCAGCAAAGTAGCTCCATACTCCCAACACAATGTCAAGCACCAAGTTTACTCAAGAACTCAACGACCTCAAAGTTCGACTAGAAGGGGAAGTGAGTCAACTCTCGGAAGTGTATCCTACAGTCTTATACGCACGTTTCAAGAGAGAGATAGAGGAAGAGTTCATGACTCGACTACGAACACAAAAGGAATTCTTCAACAGAGAAATCAAATTTCTCCAAAATATTTGCTAGCCCAAGAGGAGGAGGTCAATGCACTTCGAAAGGGCTTACTCATGCAAGAAGAGTACTATGAGAAAAAGATCGACACGCTCCAAGCATGTCTACAAGCTCAGAGAGAATGCTACAAGATGGAAGTTGAGTCCAAGACTAAAACAAGGCAGAGGACCTATGGCAAGCTAGAAGGTGTCACCCAAAGTCAAATGTTTAACATACTCATGAAAGCCGGCAAAGTAGCACCAAGAAAGCCTACCGCTCCAAAGGAATTCCCTCCTAGTCATGCTCATCACTCTTCTGCGAATTTCACAGGGCCAGTGGTCACGACACCGACTCTTGTCACCACCTCAAAGATGTGATCCAAGATCTCATAGACTCTAAGCAATTAGGGGCTCCTTATATAGTGACAAACCCTTTCCCAACTGCGGGAGGAGGGATCAATGTAATAGAAATAGCTATTGAGAAAGGGGAGACTACTCGCCTAGTCCCAAATGTGGGCGAGAGCACTCCCAAGTTTGATAATGAAATTTCTTTCTGTTACATGTTGTCTTGGGATCAAGTATTAGATAGAAAGATTAATAAAGAAAAAGAAGATGCTAATCTACTCACCCGCTCCGGTCGAGTCATAATCAACAAAGATCCAAGAGTAGAAGAGCCATCATCTTCGAAAGAGCCCGAACCCGTTGAACTTGATGATCCACTTCTTAAACAATTAAAGAAAACTCAAGCCAACATTTCCATATGGGATCTCTTAGGCTCATCTTATAAACATCGAATGATGATCTCAAAAGCATTAGCCCAAGTCGAAGTGCCCAAAGATATAACTCCCGAAGAGCTAACGCAAATGGTAGGCCAAATCCAATTTGGCAATGTGATCACATTTACCGACTTAGATTTACCACAATATGGTGGAGGCCACACCGAAGCTCTCTACATAACCGCGAGGGTCAATGGGCATCGAATCCCCAAATCCTAGTAGACAATGGGTCCGCCATAAATGTCCTACCAAAGAAAGTCATGGTAACGCTTGGCCTTACCGCAAGAGAGCTAAAACCGTCAGCTCTTACTGTACGAGGATTTGACTGCACTGCACGCTCACCTATAGGGCAATCACCCTAACAGTTGTAGTAGGAGAGATAACTACAAAGGCATAATTCCAAGTCATTGACATCCCCTCCTCTTTCAACCTTCTCCTAGGACACCCATGGCTACATAAACGGGAGGAGTACCATCAACCCTCCATCAATGTGTCAAATTTAAGCACAATGACACGATAGTCACCGTACTTGGAGAACTAGTCACTGCTAGTCCCATCCTAGAGATTCAACATGAGGCAGCCGACCACCTCTTCAACGGGTTCGAAATCCAAAATAGTGTGGAGATGGTAGAGGTGCACAATGAAAATGACTATTCTAAGGCGATTCCATTCTCCGGAACGCGTCCAGTACTTAACATGATGCTAAAAGAGGGATAGTTCCCCGGTCTTGGACTTGGCAAGCATTTACAAGGGATAAGAGAACCACCACATGTCATTCTATACCCCCCAGAATATGGTCTAGGGTATGTATCACCAATCAAAGGCATCCCTAAGGAAGAAAGTGATTGGACCTCATACATAGCGCCAATCGCACCGCCCTATCGAAAGACTCTAAACGGGTACTTTGTACGCGAGGGGGAAAACTTGCCATACTTCATGTTCCCTGAACCATGGATTGACCATAGGGGAAAGCGCCAACCGGGCTTTGAAATATTCAGTGACTGTGATCCGTACTCACTCGAAACAGAACCGATGCAATTCTCGTGGCTACCTCGAGAATTAGGGGGTACCAAGGCCGAGGCATTCAGTGAGTGGGACTTTGTGTTGGGAGAAGACATACTGCACCAATTTCTCAACCTTTGCAAGCTAGAGGACACTCAGATTAATGCAGTAGACAAGGGGGACGCTCCGAAACAAGACTACACCAAGCTCATCGAGAAGAGTGACGAGCCTATTCAGAATTGGTACACAACTGGGGAACCCAAAGCAAGTGAAGACTTCCTGATCAAGGAATTAGGATGTACTCCCCATCCCCATAGGGCAAGAAAATTTGTAAATCTTACCTTAGAGTCAGATACCGCTACCGATGAGCTCACCCAAGAGGACTTGGATGCCATCGCGGAACGTGTATTCCCCTACTTTCTTAATGAAAAAATAGATCTTTCTGAGTATCCCAAGATTGCTAGCGTCCTAAATGATGAATTAACTAATAACTCTAACGAATTAGATAATAATGAGTCATATGACGAGATAGATCAAGAAAATGAACAAATCTTAAAAGAAATTAATAAGCAAGTAGGTTTTCGTGGCGAAAATGGTCCTATTGATGACGAAGAAATGCAAACAGTTAATCTGGGGACGGACGATGATCCGAAAGAGACCAAGATTGGCAGTTTCTTCAAAGGGGAAGACCGACAAGCCCTCATAGCGCTTCTCCGAGAATTTGTGGATGTGTTCCCTTGGTCCTACAAAGATATGCCGGGGCTAGCCAATTCGATCGTTGAGCACAAGATACCACTGCTTCCTGATTCGAGGCCAGTCAAGCAGAAACTCCGCAGAATTAAGACAGAGTGGTCAGTACAAGTCAAACAAGAGATAGAGAAACTCCTGAGTGTTGGGTTCATCTAAGTAATAGAGTATCCAACCTGGTTGGCTAATAATGTACAAGTTTCCAAAGCAAATGGAAAAGTCCGAGTCTGTGTTGATTTCCGTGATCTCAACAGAGCATCTCCGAAAGATGATTTTCCTCTTCCAAACATAGACATGCTCATCGACAATACCGCGAAGTACGAAGGTCATTCATTCGTAGACGGATTCACCAGTTACAATCAGATCCTTATGACCGAGGAGGACCAACACAAAACAGCGTTTACCACACCTTGGGGGACGTTCTGTTATACGGTCATGCCATTCGGACTCAAGAATGCCGGAGCCACTTATCAGAGAGCCGTAACTGCATTGTTCCATGACATGATACATAAAGAAATAGAGGTGTGCGTTGACGATATGATCAAACACTCCAAAGGCTCCGATAGGCAACACTTTGTCGACCTCAGAAAGTTCTTTGAGAGGTTGAGACACCACAAGATGAGACTTAATCCGGCCAAGTGCACATTTGGGGTAGTGAAAGGAAAGGTCCTTGGGTACATGGTCACTGAGCGTGGTATAGAAGCAGATCCCGCTAAGATCAAAGCCATCATTGACATGCCTCCACCTAAGACGCAAAAAGAAGTCAAGGGATTTATGGGTCGCCTTCAGTACATTAGTCATTTCGTTAATCAACTCACGACTATGTGTGAGCCCATTTTTAAGCTCCTCAAGAAGAATGCATCCCTAGAATGGACAGAAGAATGCCAAGAAGCTTTTGATAAGGTCAAGGAGTACTTAGTGAATCCGCCCGTATTGGTTCCACCGCATAGGGAGAAACCATTGACCTTGTACCTCACATTCAATGACACTGCATTAGGGGCTATGCTAGCACAAGAGCAACCCGATTCGAAGAAAGAGAACGCTGTGTACTTTGTCAGCCGTCGCTTCCAAGGGGCTGAACTGAATTACTCTGCATTAGAGAAGTCGTGTGCTGCACTAGTATGGGTAGCTGAGAGACTAAAGCCGTACATGGAGGCATTTCATGTACAACTAATCGCCAGAATGGACCCAATGAAATATATCTTCGAGAAGTCGCATGCCTCCTCTAGGATAGCCAAATGGTACTTCATGCTCGCGGGTTACGATATCACTTACATCACACAGAAATCCGTGAGAGGGAGAGTCTTCGCGGATCACTTAGCCGAATTTCCATGTGATGAAGCGAAGGGGGAAGACCCGCGATTCCCTGATGAGGACATCATGTCAATAGCAGAAAATAAGTGGCAATTATTTTTCGATGGCGCTGCCAATAAACGGGGATATGGCATTGGCATGTTACTAGTAGATCCCTCAGATTTCTACACTCTACTTGCAATCCGCCTTGACATTGAGGCCACTAACAATATTGCCGAGTACGAAGCTTGCATAGCGGGGCTTGAAGCAGCCTTAGAAAGAAATGTGACCAAACTAGAGGTGTACGGAGATTCACAACTTATAATCTATCAGTCACTCAAGAAGTGGAAGGTACAAGATCCTACATTTCAGAAATATAACGACCATCTCCAAGACTTGGTCAAGCAGTGTCTACTCTGTGCCGATGAGCACGAAGGCGTAGAAATCATGGACCAAGTCCATCAAGGAGTCTGTGGAACCCACATAAATGGCAATATGCTAGCAAAGAAAATCATCCGACTAGGATACTATTGGGCTACAATGGAAGCGGACTGCACCAACATGGTTAAGAAATGCCACAAGTGCCAGATACATGCCAACTTACAACACGCACCACCGTCCGTGTTATACCCCATGACATCCCCTTGGCCATTTTCTACATGGGGAATAGACGTCATTGGTAAAGTTTCGCCGACAGGTCATAATGAGCATTCATTCGTGTTCGTCGCCGTTGATTACTTCACCAAATGGATCGAGGCTCAATCCTACAAAGTCTTGAATGCCAGAAAGGTGGCTGAGTTCATTAAGACCAACATCATATGACGATATGGGGTACCTCATGAGATGATATCTGACAACGGCACGCATTTGAGAAAGAATGTGACCAACTACTTGCAGAGTACAAAATAGAGAGACATCAGTCATCACCGTACCGACCACAGACCAATGGAGCAGTCGAAGCTGCTAACAAGACCATTGAGACCATCATTAGGAAAATGGCTAAGACTGGCAGAGATTGGCCCGACAAGCTACACTTTGCACTCTGGGGCTACCGAACTTCAATTCGTATCGCTACCAGTGAAACTCCATACGCCCTAACCTATGGGATGGAAGCAGTGCTACCAATTGAATTAGAAGTACCATCACTAAGGGTTCTCCTAGAAAACCAAGTGAGCGAAGTCGCATGGTTAGACAGCCATTATGAACAACTAGCCCTGCTAGATGAACGACGACTTCGAGCCGCCGAGCATATCCAAGCGTATCAACGGAGAATGGCCCGAGCATTCAATAAGAAAGTCAAGTCCAGAAACATCAAAGAAGGGGACCTTGTCCTACGTGAACATCGTCCTGGACCGTTCAATCCTATGGGAAAATGGAGACCAAGATGGATAGGCCCCTAAATAGTCAAGAAGATATTCTCCGGAGGAGCGGTACAACTCGCAGACCTAGATGGAGATCAACTGCCGAAGCCCGTCAACATGGACAAGCTGAAGAAGTACTACTCATAAGTCTGTCCCCTATTCCAAAGCAAAGAGGAAAGCTCGCTAGGTTGAAAACCCGCAAGGGAGGCCTAGGCAAAAATTAGAGCAGAAAGCACTAGAAAAGAAGCCCGCTAGATTGAAAACCTGAAAGGGCGGTCTAGGAAAAAATCAGGGTGTGCATTGAAAAAAAAATTAAATAAAAAATAAAAAAAAATAAAAAAAATAAAAAAAAAAAATATATATATATATATATATATATAAATATAATAATAGGGGACAGTCTCGTGCGAGACACCTATGTCTCATGCGAGACATGTCAGTCAGCAAATATATTTTCTCTTTCTTACACAAGAACTACGATGACCTGAGCTCCTTATTTAATTGATGTAAAAGGAGAACGTAGGCAGCCTTTTGGTCCGGTCTATTCAATAAATAAAATCAAAATCTTGTCTTCTTATTAATTGAATGTATTTCAAGAAAACAATAAGAAAATTTCTAACATGAATACCAACTTGGAAAAGAAAATAAATAAAATACTAAAAGTCTAAACATTGGTCTATCTATTGGCAATCTCTCGATACTCCTAAGGATCTATTTCTTCCTTAACTTAGTAGGGGCTTGACCATGATCCGCCTTGTCATCCCTCTTCCTCTTGAACCAAGGTATCTCGAAACCGGGAGGAACATCAAGACGACTGAACACCAAGGGAGTCAGTCTCGCGAACACATGAGGCCTATCTAGAGCTTGGAGTTTACTGGGAAGTCCGTTTGCTCTATTCTCGTAAAAGTCACTCTCCAGAAAGTCTTGAGTGGCATCTGCTCTGACATTAGAAGGATCCTCCTTAGCTTCCTTCTTCCTCAAATTCAATCTAGGCTCAAATTGGTCCCCCAACAGAAAGCGACGGATCTCATCAATACCCTCGACATTGGGACGGAGTTCCGAGAGAAACCGATCTAAGTATTTGTCCGACAAATAGATACTTCCTCCATCATGACAAAGATTGGTCCAACGATCCATAGTGGTGCCTTGCCCCCAAGCGCGAGCCAAGCTCGTAGAAAACTCCGAGTCCATGAAAGAAACATCTCGAGGCCGTCCCACTGACAAGAAAGTGTCCTGCTGTTGACCGAATTGTCGCATTACCCTCCGAGCAAAGTAGAAAGAAGAATCCCTCAAGCCCGGAAGAACGACCCTGTCGTACCCGAGGGTATTAGATACAAACCTCCTCACCCTCCAAAAGGATGGGCACCAAGCGATATCATTGGTCTCCGCTTTAGAAAAAAGATGAGCCCACTCCTCAATGCTGAGACCCTTCACTAACAGTCTCTGCCTATGGAAAGTATAAGGAGAATACTCGACCGGAGAGTCCAACAGTTTAAAATGTTCTCTGACCTAAATAGTCAACAACAATGGACTTCCCCGAGTCATAGAGCCGGTTCGGTGTAACTCATCAAGACCATGAAGGGTCGCCCCCAAGATAAGAGGGATTATGTTGAAGGCCCGTCCTCTAGCTTGCAGAACGATGTCCACGAGCTCCGTGTTTGCCATGCCACACTTGCTCATGAAAAGCACGCTCCGAAATAAGCACAATGCCAAGAGGCAGCACTGGGAATCCACACCGTGACCGCGAGTCATCCGACCTCTAAATCTCCTAGGCAAAGCGTGGAGATCAATATAGCGGTTATGAACATAACTCTGAGCCTCAGGAAGGCCAATGCTCAATAAGTCCGTAAGAGACTCCGCTGGTACCTTATCGCAATTAGGAACCGCAATCACCCCAGTCAAAGGCATATCCAAGATAGCCGCCATCTCCTCCACAGTAGGGACCATCTCATTAAGTGAAAAGTTGAAGAGGTGAGTTGATGGATCCCAGAAGCGTGCAACTCCCTTTAAGAGGTCCCATTCCGGCTTTAGGTTCTTCAAGGTGAAAAGAATCTTGAAACCGAACATCTCCACGAATCTCTCTTGGCGAGGTTTATTAAACAGCGAAAGAACGTTGCTAAATCATTCTTGTAGCGTTCCACTAACTCTAAGTCCAAGGAGAACTCATCAACGATTATTGATGAAGGGACGGACTTGCTTGGGGCTATTGAGAGCAAAAGGTTGAGAATCCTACTCCAAAAGAAAGGTTCCTTGAACTGATTCAAGGCTGCATGGTATTCTAGGACGGACTAGAGGTGTTTATATACAAGTTTGGACACCAAATCCTCGAGGAAAAAGGAGAAAGAGCCGCAGATTGAAAGGATGGCTCATACGAGACATCGATGTCTCGTACGAGGCATCTCCCAAGTCAGAACAACAGAGACTCTGCTCAGATTTCAGGTTGCTCAACAAGTCAAAACATGTCTCAATCACCCCTGAAATCCATCCAAAACAGTTCATTCACCACATAAAAATGGCCCAATGCGAATCCACCTCATAAAATTATCCCTCGGTTGACCAACCGGATGTGAGTCAATACATTTACGCAGTCAGAAATAAAACTAAAATTAACTAATGTATTGTGTGCTAGATTAGGAAATAATTGTTGCATAGGTACAAACCGAAGAAAAAGAAAGATTGTCTTCGCCTACGCCGAGGCAATAAGTACATCATCAACAAAAAAAAAGGGGGGAGAATGGGGGAATCCTATCTAAGACGTGTCGCCAGCGCCGCACTGTCATCCGTCAGTCCGAGGCCTCTTCCCGCAAGAAGCTAGCTCCGCTGTCTGCTGAGCCAACCGTCCGAGCAGCCCTGTTGTCTCTCTCTTCATCCTCTTGGCATAGGCCATAAACTGGGCAAGCCGTCCCGCGACCTCTCTATACTCAGCAATGGGCACCTGTTGAGAAGAAACAAATGAAGGTATCAAAATCCTCAGATATATGATAAACAGAGATATGAATTGGTAAAATGATGGAAATGACGGAATGAGGGTCATAAAAATCATACCATGGTCGCGTCGGTAGGAGGTACAAGTTCCTCGGCATATCATACTACGCGGGAAGATCCTCGGTACTCTCTACTCCCTCAGCCACGCTGTAGGTAAAAGAAGCTGGTCCAAGCTGTGGACGAAAAGGGATGTGGACAACTCCCTGGGCCTGAGCCTAATCACCCTCTATAATCAGTCGGGGCATGAGACGAGCAAGGAAGTCCAGGTAATTAGCCTACAAGGACATAAGGTCAAAGGCATCCTGACCAATAATGAGGTCCCCTCTCTCGTCCTCCGCAATGGCATAAGAATTAGGCATATGGGCCGGCGGATCCAGAGGGACGATGACGTCGATTATGCCACCACCCTGCTGGAGAGAGACTCTCTCTCCTAAATAGAAGCATCCACTGCCAAGGCCAATCATCAACAGCCTCATACCGGCAAACCCATAAACATGGTCAATGCCCAAGCTCCGCCATGGGAAGAAGGCAACAGCGGACCCTGGGACGGCCTCCCACCTGTCAAAATATAGTCTCATGCGCTCCACCGTCATATCAGCCCTCTCGGCCTGCTCATCACGGGTATCCCTGTTATCCCGGTGCCACCTCAGAGTATCGGGGAACATAACAGTATTTTCTCGAAGATTGAAAGTAAAGAGACCAAACATGGCGTATCCCCAAGCCTGCAAAATGGGAGAAACATAAAAGAGGTCAATACACAATAGCTCAAATGAGGAATGCTATCAAAATAAACTGGGGGTGAAATAAAGGAGGAATACAGAAGAAGATGAGTATTATACCTCCCAGGCATGACTGTAGCCGCCCAAGCCAGCGTTCGCCCTATCCCGCGAACTCTCATTCATAGCCATATAGAAACGGGCCAAACCAGCAAAACCCCAGCTAGCATCAGTGACATGATGCATGTCCCTCAGGCAGCTAAGCAGAGTAAAAAGGGCAGTCGACGCATGATTAGCAAAGAGCGTCTCAGAAAAGGCCCACCATAGAAAGCCACGGACAGCTGCAATGCGGGTACCAGTGAGATGCATCTGACCAGCATTAAGGGTGACATAAGTATCCACCATCTCCCTCAAATCCTTCAGAGGGAAACCCTTGCCTAGGGTACGCAAAGAGAATCCCAGAAAATGCATCATATCGTCCCTGATAGGAGTAAAGTCCGCATCTACCTCAAGCGGTTCGCCGATGATAGCAAGTCCGGTAATGGCATGGAAGTCAGTAGGGGTCATGGTGACCTTCCCCCACGTATATGCATGGTGTGAGTGCTATCCCACCAGCGCTCCCGGATGGCCTGGAGCAAGTGCACATTCCTCCTCTCACCGACAAGGCCGTCAAAGAAGGGTTTCAATCCGAGGTTCTCAATCTCCTCCTTCATCTCGCCATTGAGAGTTGCCCACCTCTCAGCGACCGCTCGCACGCTGCCTCTACAGTTATTGATCACCCTGAATGACTGCGACCAACAAAGGCAAAAGAGATAAATGTTATAAAATCGGTTAAAATCCTCATTTAAGCATTTTACCCGAAAAGTCACAGAATCGCCTGAAACGACAGTCAAAATCATGTACTACCATACTATAACGATTTTCAGCACCAAAAGGGTGAAATTCTATCAAAAGAGTAGCCATGCATGATAAACCCTAGCAGCGGTAATTCTAGGCGAAAATTGACAAAAGTCGAATCGCTAGAAACACTAAATTGAGATATGCAACAGCGAA
>JAOWBW010000095.1:1900304-2028460 GCA_026119855.1 Campanula takesimana
CCTCACCGCCATGCGCATCCTAGCCCTATGCGCACTCCTAGAAAAAGCGCTCCAAAATTTCAAAGAAATATTTTGTTAAGGCCGGCTCATCTGACCCAAGGAAGAATGCTATCCCTAAGAAAAGTAAAGAGTTTGTGAAAACTCATGTGATTAGTGGCTTTTCATCATTGTTCCATTTGTGATTGTTCTGGACACAAGGCCATGGATGCCTTTTGCGATTCACGTCCCAATGCCAAAGGACGTAAAAACCCTAAGGTCAAGCAAGAGTGGGTTGTCAAAAGTTGCTAACCCTAGGACCCAAAAGGAATAAAAGGGGACCTGCTTAAATGTCTATATTTCAGGTTCTTTGTTTCATGGCTGGATCTTCAAAAGATAGAAATTATGAATGGTTCTCGATAGTGGGTGTTCAAGACACATGACTGGAGATGAATCCTTATTAGAAGATGTCCATGAAGAAAGAGGTCCCTCAGTAACGTTTGGTGATAATAACAAAGGTCAAGTTGTAGCATATGGAAAGCTCAAGAAAGACAAAGTGTACATTGAAAAAGTCTCTCTCGTCGAAGGACTCAGCACAACTTATTATCCATATCTCAATTCTGCTGCGACAAAGGATTAGAATGCCATTTCTCTTCAACGCAATGTCTTATCAAGAATGGCAAACTGGAGCTATCTTACTCACGGGTTATCGTAAGACAAACATTTACATTATTGATTCCATAGTATGAACTCTAGTACTAATCTTTGTTTTGTAGCTAAAAGTGTAAGCGAGAGTTGGCTATGGCACAAGCGCATGAGTCACTTGAACTTCAAATGTCTATCAAAACTCAGCAGGGACAATCTTGTCAAAGGACTCCCCAAAGTTGCTGATCATACATGACAACAATGCGCAGCTTGTCAACTAGGCAAACAATCAAAGCAGTCTTTCTCCAGCAAGACAATCCCTCAACTTCAAAATGTTTGCAACTGACTGCTGCACATTGATCTATTTGGACCAGTTACCACTGCAAGCATCAAAAGAAATAAGTATACTTTAGTTGTGGTGGACGATTTCTCAAGATATACATGGGTGGAAATGATGATCTCAAAAGATGATTGTTATGACATTCTCACCACTCTATTCAGACTGCTCCAAACCCAAAAAGAAGATGACATCGTTTAGTGTTCGATCCGACAATGGAACAGAATTCAAAAACAACGGTGTTGCTCGATATTGCGACGATCATGGGATAGATCACAACTTCTTAACCGCTGGAGTTCCACAACAAATGGTGTAGTGGAAATAAAGAATAGGACTTGATTGAAGCAGGAAAGACGATGATAGCCTAAGCGAAATGCTTAAGTACTTTTGGGAAAAAGCTATCAACACTGCATGTTTACTCAAAATCACTCCCTCATCAACAAACCACAACAAGACTCCATATGAACTATGGCGTGGAAGAACTCCCAACATTGCTTTCTTCAAAATCTTTGGTTGCAAATGTTATATCCTCTACAACGGAAACGAACATAGAGGTAAATTCGACGCCAAATCCGACGAAGGATTTTTGTTGGGTATGCTAAACATTCTAAAGCTTTTCGTGTTTTCAATAGATCTACATTAGTGATATTTGAATCTGTACATGTTACTTTTGATGAACATTCTCTCCTTGAGCCACATTTGGCTCAAAGTTTCTGATGATTCTGTTGAGTCCATTGAGACAGGTGCGCACATACCAGCTGCGCATACACAAGACCAGAATGTATCAACACAAGGAATCCATCTACATCAGTTGTGTGCAAAGCATTATCAATAGCGCACAAGTAGAGCTTCAGCTGCACCTAACCATGCACCTGGAGATTCTTCTAATGCGCATCATCTACTGCTGCATCTGGTGTTAATCCCACCTTCAATTCTGAACCAGTTCTTCCTCCAAATTTTGATGATTTTAATACTGTGAAGATGTGCCAATTGAAGACCTTCAAGTTACTTCAATTCAACCTAGCCTACCTCCTGAAGTTTGTGAAGTTAGAGATCACCCAATCACTAATATCATTGGTGATCTTCATGTTGGGGTTCGTACAAGGAGAGCTACAAACTTTGATGCTTACACTGTATTTATCTCTCAAATTGAACCAAAGAAGGCTGATGAAGTGCTCCAGATCCTAATTGGGTTGTTGCTATGCAAGAAGAACTCAATCAATTTGAACGATGTAAGGTTTGGACTCTTGTTCCAAGACCAAATGATCAAGGAGTGATTGGTACGAAATGGGTGTTTAGAAACAAGATGGATGAGAATGGAACCATCACGAGAACAAAGCAAGATTGGTTGGCACAAGGCTATAGGCAAGAAGAAGGAATTGATTACGATGAAACATTCGCACCCGTAGCAAGACTTGAAGCTATCAGATTATTTCTAGCTTACCGTCATCACAAGGACTTCAAGTTATATCAATGGGTGTGAAGAGTGCGTTTCTGAATGGTGAACTCCAAGAACAAGTCTACGTTGCTCAACCACCTGGGTTTGAAGATTCACAATTTCCAAATCATGTCTACAAACTCCAAAAAGCTTTGTATGGACTCAAGCAAGCACCAAGAGCATGGTATGATACACTATCCAAGTTTCTCATCGAAAAAGGCTTCACTCGCGGTAAAATCGATACCACTCTTTTCATTACCAAACATAATGGTCATAAATACATGTTCAAATTTATGTTGATGATATTATATTTGGTTCTATTAATGGATTGTTGTGCAAGCGCTTTGAGAATATGAAGAGCAAGTTTCAAATGAGCATGATGGGAGAACTCACATTCTTCCTCGGGTTTCAAATCAAGCAAATGAATGAAGGCATATTTATCAACCAAGCCAAATACACAAAGGACTTAATCAAGAAATTTGGACTTGAGAATGCTAAAGCATACGACACTCCAATGGCCACCGGTAACAAACTTGACAAAGACTTAAAAGGTAAAAAGGTTGATCAAACACTTTATCGAGGAATGATTGGCTCACTTCTTTATCTTACTGCTAGTAGGCCTGATATTATGTTTAGTGTTTGTGTCTGCGCACGTTATCAATCTGACCCTAGAGAAGCGCACTTAATTGCTGTGAAACGTATAATACGATATCTCTCTGGCACTGTTAACCTTGGACTTTGTACACCAAAGATTTGAACTTTAAACTTGTAGGTTATTCAGATACGGACTACGCAGCATGCACAATTGACAAGAAAAGCACAAGCGGCACTTGTCATTTCCTTGGATATCGACTTGTGTCTTGGGTCAGTAAAAAGCAAGCTGCAGTTTCCGTCTCTACAACTGAAGCAGAATATATCGCTGCTGGAAGCTGTTGCTGTCAAATTCTGTGGATGAAGCAGCAATTAGTAGACTATGACATCAAAGAAGAAAATTGTCCCATTTATTGCGACAACACTTCAACAATTGCTGTTTCTGAAAATCCTGTCATGCATTCGAAGACCAAACACATCGACATTAAATATAACTTCCTCAAAGACCACGTGGAAAAAGGGAATATACATCTAGAACACGTGGGAACTGACTATCAAATCGCCGACATTCTTACAAAAGCACTTGATGCTAAGAGGTTCATCTTTTTGAGAGGTGAAATGGGTATGCTTGAACTTAGCTAAATTTTGTCAATATGATCTGTTAATACTAATGATTTTGTTTTGATAAATTCTAAGTTAGATATACATCATGCGCCTACGCACAAGAAGCGCCCTTCGCTATGCGCATAAGGTAAATCAGTTGTTTCTTTATAGAAACTCTGCGCAATACATTGCTGCGCATAAGCATCATGCGCATGACCCGTGGACCTAAGGTAAGTTCTCTTTTAAATAGTTTCACTTAGGTCCTTGACTTGCTGAGTCAGCATAATTCGCAAGGGTACTTGTGTAATTATTATTTTTCCCTCGTCATTATTTTTGAATTTTTTTGGGAAATTACCTTTCTGCCCTCTGCGCACGTCCCACCTCATTTAATGCAAAGCCATTGAGTGATGCGCATTTAATGCTCGTTGTGTGCTGATTATGACGGAATAGAAAAAGATTCTTTTTGACCATAAATGACTGACACACGCGCGCAGCTAGGCTTTTTCACGCGCGTTCCTCATTGGTCCACGTCATTCACGCATGCGCCTCACCTGCGCGTGCGCCTCACTCGCCTGACTTTCACCAACTCGTTGTCAGCGCGCCGTGACATCATCACCCTTTTTGATGATTATAAACCTCCTCCGCCGTCTCTCTCTCCTCACTTCTCCTCTGCTCAACTTCCCTCAACGGCCTTCTCTTCTTTCTCATATTCTGACATCTTTCTCTCTCTGCACTCATCCATCTCTCTCTACTTTTTCGAAAAAATTTCTTTATATATCATGGCTCCCAAGAAATCTTCTACTACATCTTCCAAGAAGCAAGAGGATCCACAAATGGTAAGAATTTCAAACTCAAACTTTCTGTTTTCCGCCATTGAAGCTCGAAGGTCTGAAATTTTCCCCTTTCTGATTTCTCTTTGATTCGTTGCTCGTTTTTCAAATTATTTGATGCTACGTGTTCGATTTACTCTTAGCTTTTCATTTATGTAATTTGTTTTACGATCAATGATCATTTGATGTGTTTTCTGTGAAAATTTCGAATATTTTGTCTTTTTAAATCTCTTCATTTTTATTCAGATCTTGGTTGTATGTTAATGTTATTGTTGTTATGGTTTTCTTGTTTGTGTGTGATTTTCATTTCGAACATTTTGATGTGCTTTTATGCATTTTGGAGCACTTTGACATTTTATGTTCTTCGTGTTCTTCGTGTATTCAATACATGTTCTTCGTGTTCTTGATGAATAGTCATATGACAAGCCTTGATATGATTCTTGATTGTGTTTCTGCTTTTCGCAATTTTAGGCATTTGGTTTAAATTATGTGTTTTGAACATTTTTACCCTTTTCATTTCCTATCTTTTTCTAAGTATGGAGTCTAGTTCATACGCTGAGCATATTGCTCATGCGCATGCGCTTCTCTCCATGCGCATGTCCAGACCTAATTCTCCACCTTTGTTTTGCGCAGAATCTCAATTACTTTATTCCTGGATGGGAACTTGATGTGGAAGACCTAAAACTGGATGCGCTAGGACGCTATATGATTGAAATCATGGATAAATCTGGAATTTTGCCTCTCTTCTCCAGAGGCCAGGACTTCATTCTTCCATCTTACATCGATGAGTTCTTCATCAATTCAGTAGAAATTGATCGAATGTACGACGACATCTCAGTCCCTTGTCTCAAAAGTTCTATCCGCGGAGTTTCTATAACTATCAACTACGCGCATATCAGACAGACGATGGGTTTACCAGCGTGCAACAAGAAGAAGATACCTCAGGATGTGCAGGACAGTGTTGCGCAGAAGCTTATAAGGATTCCTACTCTGGTTGGTCAGTACAACAACCATGATAGGAAAGATTTTGGGGAATTGATGTTCCACCTCTGCACTCTCATTGGTGACACTATCAACTGCAAAAATGGTAACAAGTCAACATTCATCAGCAAGCAATGGATGTGCTGCGCTACGCTGCCATTTACAAAAAGAAGAGGTTAAGCTAGTCTGAAATTATCTTTGATGAATTAGTGCGTTGGGTGCGTGTCTACAAAAAGAAGGCAGCTGATCCAAAGAAACCAGCCAAGTACAAAACGCATTGCAGAATTCTAACTGCAATCTTCATGCGATTCCCATCAGTACGCAAACTGGTGGAAGAGGACCCCTCTCTCAAAGTTGATGTGACTTCCACGCGCACGTATTCACGCGTATTTCTTCAGAATTTCTGCCGTGAAGTAAACAACTTTGATTACTGCATGTACTGGGCTGCTGACCCAATTGAAGTGTTTGAAGATATTCATCCTGAAAATCAAGGATCGCCTCCTGTATCTAGTGGTGAGATTTATGAGGCATCTTCAACTGCATCTGATTCTGAAAACGAATCCTTCTTTGAGCCGGTCCCAAGCAAAGTTGGTGACAAAGAAAAAGGCAAGGGTATTGCTGCTGATGCGCCTCTGCGCAAGAAGAAGAAGGCCAGCAAATCTACTGCTGTGCCTCGGATAACCATTAAGGATCCTACTGCGCAAACTTAGAAGCGCAAGGCTACTTCAGACCCTGAGCCTCCTAAGAAAGCCAAGAAGGCCAAAGCTCATGCGCTTGAAAAAAAAAGGAAAAGCTAAGGCTGCTTCGCCTGTTGAGAAGAAAGACAAGAAGAAGAAGAAGAAGGCAAAGGAATCAAGAACACTACTGGATGAGCCTGATGAAGACATCCAAGTAGCAGATGATGCTCATACGCCTCATCCTCCTGCGCCTCAAGAAGAAGATGAATTTGAAGGTGCTTTCAATGATCCTCTTATCAGCCCTTCCAAATCTACTGGAACTTCCAAGGCTGCTCAATCTAAGGGGAGAAGCAAAAGAAGACTGCAAATCCCATGCGCAATACAACTTCTAGTGAGGATGAAGTCCCACTATCTGCAAAGAAGTCTACTCCATCGCGCAGGGTAAAGAAAGTTACCACCAAGAAGCGCGCCTCAAAGCGAACCATGGAAGACTTATCTGATGTTGATTCAGATCCTCCAAGACATTCTCCTTCGCGCACTGAAAAGTTTGCGCGTGATATAGCAAGGGAAGCAAGACTTGCTGCAGTTGCGCAAAGAAACGTTGCGCAGCAAGCCCCACCAGTCTTCATTGATGGTGAAGGCTTTGCTCATGATGCGCATGATCCTACTGTTTATGAGGATGCGCCTATAGTTGAAGATGGCGAAGACTCAAGCTCATAAGATTATGAGGTCCATCATTCTCCTATTCATGCGCATCACTTTCCAGTTCATGCGCAAGAGACTCATGCTGCTGTTGTCACTCCTGTGCAACCTACTGGAGCTTCACAGACTTCTCCAATTATTCTTGCTGTAACTCCAGCAACTGCTCCCTCAGATCCCTCAAGTTCAACAACTGACATGCGCCAAATCTTGGCTATGCTCCAGACTATCCAGGCTAATCAATTTGCCGCGCAAACCCAGCACTTTCAGGTGGTCACTGCGCAAACCAAGATTCAAGAGCAACTGGATGCGCAGTCTGCAAGGCTCGATGCGCAAGCCAGTTTCCTTCAGGCTATTGATTGTGCCATTAAGGGGGAGAGTTCTGCAACAAAGGCAACCAGTTCTGAAGCTATGCCTCCTCCCTCAGGTTCTGCTGCTGCACATGCATCTGGTTCTGGTGCTGCGCCCTCTCAAGATTTTGATCTACTGCGCCAAGATATCCAGCATAACTTCGGTATCATCTCTTCTGCGCTCACTAAGATCCCCTCTGTGCATGGGTTGAATGAAGCTTTGTTTTCCTTAGCCAAAACCATCACAGAAATCATTCAGATTGAGTCTGCCAAAGTCATAAAGTCTATTGAAAATTTTGCGCCTACTGCCTCCATCTCCTCCTCCACTGATGCGCTCAAATCTCATATGACTGACTGCTTAGTTCAGTTCAGTGATACTTTCAATGGAAGAATGAACTAGGCTATGCTAGATATGCAAGCCAGTCAAAACATGGTTCAGGTAGAGCTAACCAAGACTTTGGTTGATGCGCAGAAAGAAATTCAGGACTCCATAGCTGCGTCCCTTCAATCTTTTGGAAATCAGATGGGGGCATTTGAAAATTGCTTTAACAGGATTTCTGAAGACATCCAGAGAGATAATGCGCTGATGCGCGATGGTATGAGGACTCATGTGAATCTAGTTGTGGAATACAACGCCAAGTTTCAGCAACTGAAGATTGAGTTGATGAACAAGTTTACCAGCTTGCAAAATGAGATGCGCGAAGCACTGCAGCGAATTCATATAGACTAGACTTTGTAATCTTTTTGTTTTGCTGCGCAATTGTAAGTTTTTGATGCGCAAGGTCTTTTGCTTTTGATTTTTATTCCATTGTAAAACTTGTACCCTGTAAACTCTTACCTTTCAAGTTTTAATGAGAAGAATGCATCATTGCGCTTTCACAAAACCTTGTTCAATTCAAACTTTTCGTTTGTGGAACATTGCATATCTTATAAACTTCATGCGCATATCCTTAACAGCTCATATTTCATTGCATGTTGTTTAAACATTCAGTTTAAACGCATACTAAACTTAAACTCATATTATTTGTATGCTCTGAATGATATTTCTGTCTTCCCTATATTGTAAGTTAATTTCTTTTGGATAGACTAGAAATCTATAGCATTGGCTAGTGTGTACATTGACTTGAGACATGATTTATCATTTTCTATTCTTATGGACATGTTATTATCAAGTATAATGAATTGCCTTTGTTATAGTAGGTAATGGCATCAATCATTTAGGGGGAGATTGTTGGGTATGCTTATCACTTAACCCTCCTACTTTTGTTAGAATTGATTGATATCATCACCTGTGTTTATTTTAAGGACTTTAGGACCCTATGTAAGAAGTTTTGTAACTCCAATTTTTAGCTAAGTCCTCTTTATAGACTAGGCTTAGTATCTAGGGCTGAAGCTATAATTTCATGGTAAAAAGAGCAAAGGCAAAGCATGGTGCGCACACCTTCCATGTGCAGCGCATCCCTTCATGCGCAGCGCATCACCTTCTGTGCACTCCATGCGTATGAATCTCATGCGCACTCAGACTTGCCTTAATTCTCACTTTCTGACCTTACCTTATGAAGCTTGGAAAGTGTCATAACAAGCTACGCTTTTGAATGAGCCAAATTTGCTGATATGGACAAACGACAAAACAAGAACACTCAGCACACACGAAGATGGAGACGCTCCCCTTGTTTGAAATTCAAATCTGAAGACAGCTGTCACTCTTGAAGATTTTTTTGAAAGCTGTCAACTTGATGTCTCCAACGGCTATAGAGGACAGTTGCGCGCCAATCACAAAGCGACAGCACATAGTCCTTGCTCTGCATCCCAACGGCTAGTTTTTGGAACTCAGCTATAAATAGCATGCTCATCCTCATTTTCCAAGCTGCTGGTGTGTTGCTTGAGAATTGCTTAATATTTGCTTCCAAAGAGAAACTTTGAAGATTTGAAGATTTCCTACAAGATTTCCAGATTTCTAAGATCAACCTTCATACCTTCATACTTCACCAAGCCCAGATACTATAAAGCCTTTGTAACACCAGAATCTTGTGCTCTCCATCTCATAGATTCAAAGAGCCCAGATTTCTGATACACACACACACACCTCTTAAAGTTTCGATCTCATCGATCTTACTTCTAGAGATACACCGGTTATTGTCTAGGATTTTGTTCTTTCATAGATTATAGATCTTTGAGCTAGTTTTGTTCTACCTCGCTGTAACTTGTAAACTCTCTCATATAATAAGATCTCCATTAGAAATCCAAGACTAACCATCTTGGTAGAGGACGTAGATCTTTTCCCGATCGAACCTCTCCAAATAGCTTATCTATTGTTTGTGCTTTTCATTCTACATTTAAGCATTACTCATATATTGTTTTGTTTGATCTTTGTAGATTGTCTTGCATCGTTCGAAGTGTGTTTGTGAGCTTTTTGCCTTAGTTCCATCTTGCGCCTATCTTTAAGCTAAAACTTAGTGCGTGCGTATTTACACTTCTGCGCATACTCCATGCGCATAAGTGACTGCTTTAAGACTTCCGCTGTGCATTTCACACTCTTGCTGCGCGCTATACTTAGCCAAATTAAGAGTCGTGCGCATTCGCCATTGCTTTGCAAAAGGGTTTGAAAAGAATTTTAAAAACGCTATTCACCCCCCCCCCCTCTAGCATTTTTCACACCCTTGTTGCCCTTCTAGGACCAACAGCCACCCAGTGAATCTCACTGGTGTCGGATTGATATCTACTCGTCATGCTCCAAGAATTTAGATATATCCGGTTTAGTACTTATCATGGCATGGTGGATCCAATTGCCGAAGCAAATGGCATCTTACTCATTCTCTCATGCTCATCTTTTGTCTTAGGACATTTGAGTCTTTGCATAGAGAAACTCCATGTAACACTAACAACTGTCCTCTCTCAGAATTTTCCTTGCGGAATCTTCTAATGACCTTGTCAATGTATGTACTTTGGCTTAACCAATTAGCTTCCTTGATGCCAAGGACATATGCGGTTTCACCCATATCTTTCATTGCGAAGCACTTTCTAAACAAAGTCTTTTTCAGACTGACGTGTAGGAATGTCGTTTCCAATGAGCAATATGTCATCCACATATAAAATAAGGAATAGCACTATGCTCCCACTAATCTTCTTGTATATACAAGGTTCATCTTCGTTCTTGATAAAACAAAACTCTTTGATTCATCAAAACGGAGATTCCCACTCCTAAAAGCTTGCTTCAATCCATCCAATGGATTTCCGCAACTTACATACTCTATTAGAATTTTCTTTGACTATCAAAACTTTTAGGTTGTATCCAATACATCCTAAAGTGAGTTTCCGTTAAGGAACACTGTTTTGACATCCTTTTGTCAAATTTCATATTCCAAATATGAAGATATGACTATGAGAATTCTAGTAAGTTCCTTGCTACCCATGTAAGTTTTCTCCAAAAAAACTCATTCCTCTCCTTTGGGTTTTACACCTTAGGTTAGAATGATCAAGTTCCAAACTTGATTATTATATATGGATTACCTTTTAGATTTTATGACTCCAAGTCATTAATCTAAGTGTGGAGCGGACATTGCATCTTTGATAGGTGGTAAATACTTCATTCTCAATAAACTTTACCTTAATAGTTTCTATTTTGAAATATCCAATATTTCTCGTAATAGATTGTACCATATCATGTATGCAAGTACTTGTATATTATGAACGGTTTTTCACAAAACATTGTGAAAGTTTGTTCAACTTCTATCTTAGGTTAAATAATATTTTCTAGGTCTCGGACCATCCGAGATATATTTTGCTCCCACTGGTTCTTTTAGAGATAAACCATTTATCTAGAAAAGTACCATCATAAGCAACAAACCATTTGTTTCTTACGCGTAAAATAATATCCTCAATATCCCATGAAAATATATTTATAAGATTTAATTGTGAGTGTGTCTCAGACAACTCCTTTCCAAAAAAGTCTCACCATCTTAAATCTTTACGAAAGACAAACCGAGTTTTCTTTCACCTTTTAACCTCTTTTGATGGAACTCAAATTAGTGTAATTATAGCAGTTTCAAATACATAACCCAAAAAACAAATAATGGAAGATCATTCTAACATTATCATCTAATGAACCATATCCAATAAGGTTCTATACCTCCACGCAGACACATCATTCCAAATGGTGTTCTTGGTGGAGTTAATTGTGAAACTATTTCACAACCTTAACGATGACTGTCAAATTCTTGGTTCAATTATTCATCATCATGATCCAATCAGAGTCTTTGAATAGTTTTACCAAGTACAATCAAAATTCTCTTTTAGCATTGCTACTTAATGCACCATATACATTGACATGTATTAGGTCAAGTAAGATATTAGCCTTTCACTATTCATAGTAAAAGATCTCTTGGTCCAAGTAAATAAGATTTGCATAAATCATATGATTCCAAATCATATGACTTAAAACTCCGTCCCATGGAATTTTAGATATGCATTTCTCATTTATTTGATCAAAACAATAATGCATAAAGAATTTTAATTATTTATGTCATAGCCTTTATTACTTTGTTCTTCAAGATTTAGGATAAGATTTATTTATATGATAACACAATGAAGTAAATCATAATAAATAAGGCACTTTTCTTATTCAAGAAATAAATATCTTTTATTATCTTATAACAAAATAATATTTTCTACTTCATTGGTAAAGTCACTTTACAAGTGTTCTACGAATAATGTTGCAACCATTGCATCATTAACATTCATAGATCAAACTTTACTATAAGTAGTCTTTCAATTTACTAATTATTGCACATTTATACAAATGTGGGACCCATATCCGGTATCCAATACTCAATAATTAAAGTTAGAAAGATTTATTTATAACATAAATATCCCGAGTGGTAGTCCCACTACCATTCCCTTTTGTTGATCATCCAGAATTTTGACTACAATTCTAACTGGCCAATCCAATTGCCACGTTACCAAATTGCATCAATTAGAGTTATTATTTTAACCATAATTATTTCCTTTAGGTTTGACAATGCTTATCTTACATTTCTTTTGGCACTTGGCCCTTTTTCATCATGAACCATGAGCACTGGAGAATCCATTCTCCACCATCTTCATCTCCACAGTTTTAGCATGTTAATGCAACTCGGAGAGATTCTTTATTCATTCCATGCATGTTATAGTTCATCACTAAGTGATTATAACTTTTGGACAATGAATCAAGAATGATATCCGTGGCTTGATCCAATCCAATTGGACAACCAAGTTTCTCAAGATGTTCTACGTAGCCTTTCATACTAAGCATGTGAGGCCCTACTTGTTGCCCTTTATTCATTTTGCAATATGTGAATGCAACAGTGGTTTTATACCTCTCTTGCCTAGATTGCTTTTTGAAACATGTCTCTCAACTCCACGCCTATTCAATAGACTTCCATAAGTTCCAAACTTTGTTGGAGTTTTGAGCAAATAGTCGCGAGCGTGAAACAACTCACATCCTTAGAAACATACTCATGATTCTTGTGATTGTCTATTCCGGCTTTGGGTTCTTTAGGAATAGGCCCCATCAAGAATGTACAACCGATCTTCTTGCCTTAGAACGATTCTTAGGCTCAGGATCCAATCCTTGAAGTTTGTACCATTCTCTTGAAGCTTTATCCTTAACAAGGATTAATCGCAATAATTTTAGTTGTCATTATCTACAACTCATGCAAAATTTCTAAAATTTTACAAGTACCAATCTCATTAAAGAGATAAATAATGTATTTTTCCAAAAAAAATACTCCCACTAAATTATATGACCTTCTTATACATCAAATGTATGATATAATTTAAATGGGCTAAGATCCCGCTTTAATTTGATTTCAAGTCCGCTAAGGCGGATTACACAAAACCAAATTAATTAGGTAGACAACCCTGTCAATCATATTCAATATGACTCTTAGATCTTTTTCTGAGATTCTTTTTAAGAAGGTTATTCAAGAAACCAAGAAAGTAGTCCATGTGGCCGAAACTAAGCAATAGATGGTCTCGATGAACGTATGCCAATTGCATCCACAATTCCACATGGATCTCCAATCTTTGAATCAAGAACTTTGTTTCTCAATTTTAGCAATTATGAACTCTTCATAATTCTAACTTCGCTTTATCTTTGAAACTTTGATTGCGATCAAATTTGGGAAACACAATCTCGATGAACGTAGATTAGCCATCCAAACTTTTAACCAATCTTAGAATCACAAGATTAAAACAAATAGGAAAATCAAACCCAAGATCCATACCCAAAAATCCAAATCCCGGCCCCGCGCCAAACCCTAGGTCCGGCCGGGTCAAGGAATGGGTCCGGTCGGACCTCTCTGAAAATCCCAGATTTTTTAAAGTTTCCAAATTTTGTCTCAAAATTGTTTTTCCCGATTCAATTAGGATTTGGTGTTCTTGGTGATCCAATCACCATGATCATCAAAACCTTGAATGAACAATTCATGAATCCTTTGAATTATCAAAACTTTGATCCAATCAAAAATTGATATCCCAAACAATTTTAAATCCACCATAATTTTTATTGCGATTGAATAGTGCGATTAAAGTTTATAAAACAATAAAGCACATAAAATCAATATAACACATAAACATCATAATCCCAATATTCATATCATGCTAGGCACATAAATAAACAATTTATATACACACAACACGATCTAGTATTGAAATAATCAACATGAACGGGGCTGTGATACCACTGTTGGGTTTCGGAGTAACATGCGCTTTGGAATTAAGCATTTAAAATTTAATGAAACCCAAAGCCCATAGATCCATTCATATGATTAAGTCAAATACAATATGATGAATACTAGAATACTAACCCTTAATGCCTTTGATTTTGCAACCTTGAATTCGATGGAGGCTTGAAACCTTGATCACGAACATAGCAAGAATCACGAACTTTGAAGATGATAAGTTTCACCCTCTAGCGGTATCCACACCACGAACGAATATCAAGAACACTTGATCTTGGTTGCTAGACCAAATCATGAAACACGCTTTCATGATGTATAGAACTTATATGGAATTATTGTGTGTGTGATATTCTTGTTCTTCAATCTAGGGATTTCTTAGAACAAGAAAATCATCCTCTCAAACCCTTGGAGGAACTCAATAATGATACAATATCAAATAGGTTAATACCTAATAAAGAGAGGTGTATTTAAACTCAAAAGTCCTAAACCCTTTAGGAAATTTAGTCCAAATCCCGTCAAAAATCGAATTAGGAAAAACCAGGCCCGAAATTCACTATGCCCGATCGGGTATAGTAAGTAGCCCGGTCGGGTCAAGGAAGTTGCCTGGTCGGGTCCTTTGTCTGCTGGAACCAATTTCCTGTTTTTCTTAAATTCGATTTTCGCTCTTTTACGCAATTTCAATTTTAGTCCTTTTGTAAATTCGTTCTTTTGTGTGTGACCCTCTAGGATTACACTAAGTTGGCATTGGGTTCAAACATGAAACCATAAGATATGATTAGGTTCTAGCAAACCGTCATACCTACCCAAATAGTGTAACTAGATACAAGTTCGCATTCCTTTTAGAACATGTCATAATCCCTTTGTCCATGATGTCATTGAACACAAGTCATGGTCAACAAGTCAACTTGCATTGTTCAATACTTTCTCGATTCCAAATATGTTGATAATCCAAATGACATTGATCCAATCAATCCATTTGAGTTTGGCCAAACATTTCATCAACATCATTCCTAAGAGGGGCCTAAGCTTGACATCTCTCCGAAGAGGGACAAATCCATTTAGCTTATTATTCTTCCCTACGTGAATCCGATTATGCCAATCATACCCTTTATAACTACCTGGTTAAAGGTAGCGTTTGAATATGTCAAACATAATCTTCATCAAGTGGAAGACTATAATAACTTCATGTCTAAGGATTCAAATGACATAACTAATATGAGATTTATATATGACATTGACCATGACATAAATCTCATACCGCGGGTCATGTCCAGTACCTTGTTCCAAACAAGTACCCATAAGTCTAACATGATCATCCCATGATCATTTAGCCTTTATGCTAATGCTTAACAAGCTCTAGGGACGGAGATTATTATAAGCAAACATGAGCAACAATAATAATCTTAACATCTCTTTATCATCATGAATAAAATGATAACTTATACAACGTTTAACAAACGTGCCTAGGGCACCAACACCAACAAGATCAACATCCGCAGAATGGCGGAGGGGGAGAGATATGTTATGATGCGAACGATTCGATTCAAGGTGGAGTTGTGTCAGTATTTCGTAGATCTGGATTATTGATAGGGGAGATTCAAATTCAAGGTGAAGATTGTTGGGAATATGCCCTTGAATCAATATTGGTTAAGGATAGGTCCGCAACAAGTTCGGTAATTCTTGGGACTGAGAATTGTGAATTCCTTTTGGAAAGGGATTAAGGATTTATTCAAGAATAAGGATTGTGGTGTCCTTATGAGAATAGAATTGCTTTATCTCTAAGAAAAAGTAAATCCTTTTGATACAAGGATTAAGGTTTAATTAGGTTTCTTATTGGTGCAAGGAATTGTTCAAGAATTAAGAAATTTGTTTCCTAATGAGAATAGAATTACTTTGTACAAAAGAAATATGACTCCTTTTCCTTTTAGGGTTTTAGTTATTTATGTGACTATAAATATAACCCTTCCCCTAGCATAATAATTAACTTGTAAACTTGTCAAATAGAGCTAGAACTAGAGAGTAGTTCAAGATGCTTAAGAAGATAGACAGACGTTCCAAATCTGTAATTCTAGATTTAGGATTTGCAGAGTCAAGAATTATTGTGATCAATAATTCGTGCAACTAGATTAGTGTGATTTGTATCTGTGATCTCCGTATTAATAATATATTCTCCCTCTGCCCGTGGACGTAGCCAAGTTAGTAAACCACGTAAATATGTGTTCTTGTGATTGCTTTATTTTTCTCATCAAGTCTTGTTAATTGCTCTAACTCCATACTTTCACCGTACCCCCCCCCCCCCGGTCTCAAAATGATTTTTCTATTTGTCATTTTATCATTATTTTAAAAAGTTATTTTCATTTTTATAAATTGAGATTAAAAGTTCATAAACAAAACATGACTAATAAAAAAATTAAATTTTTAAAAAGTTTAAATAGTCAAATGAAACTACATTTCAGAAAAAACGAAGGTGAAATATTAATTTACTACATATCGGTTCATCTTCCTTAGATGAACTAGTTTTAATTTTAGTCTTGTAGTCACTCCGTTTCAAAATACACGACGTTTAAGAGTTAAATTTTTGTTACAAAATACTTGACGTTTTACTAATTCCAATACATTTTTGCTCTTGTATACCAATTATATCCTTGTTCATTAATTGCAACCTTGCATAGGTAATTAGATTCTTTTAGGGGTAAACAAGTCTTTTTTATATGTATTAATTGCATTTCTTAATGTGTGAAGAAATATAAAATGACATTTATTTTGAAACAGTGTGAGTAAAAGTAAGTCAGATGATGACATAAAAATGATGGTAGCACCCCAAAACTACATGGAGGGAATGGACCGAAATTACTTTTCCCAAGTGACAAAATAAAAGGTTAATGACAATTTAAATCCTAAAGTGATATACCACCCTCCCAAACGAACTTTGATGTTTTTTTTTCGTCAGATTAGACCTTAATATGAAAAATACTCACCAGTTAAGGTCTTTTTGACGGAATTCGTTAAAAACTCAGTTAAAAAGCATGTATCATGCACGTGACTAACTGAATAGGGTTGTTTGGAGTTGTTGTTTCTTTTAAGGGGCTTAATGAAAATTCCAAACTTAATAGGGCTAAAAATAAAAATAATTATTAAAATAGTAAATAAAAGGTTTTTTAAAGTTATTTTCAAAATATTAATAAAAAATAAAATTAAATAAGAATTTTATTGTATAAACAAAATAAATCAAATTTTACATTTACCAAAAAAAAAAAAAAAAAAAAAAAAAAACTCATCCAATAAACATGCAACATTTTATAATTTATAATAGAAATAAAAAAAAATAATACATTAATATATTTACTTTTTCTTCACCCACATAATTTAATGTTTTTTATTCAATCGTTATTATGTACTCCCTCTGTCCCGCATTAAGGTTCTTACTTTCTTTTTTAGTTTGTCCCAATTTAATGTTCTTACTTTACTTTGTTGCCTAAAATGGAAATTGAGACCCACTTGTCATTCACAACAAAAACTCCCTACCCACTTTCTTTTTCCTACTTTACTTTTCATTCTCACAACATTTACTTTTTCTTAATCCCCGTGTACAGTCAAACTAAGAACATTAATTGGGACGGAGGGAGTATCATATTAGCAATATCTAAATTAATAAAAATAAAATATTTTTGACAAAAATATAAGTATTAAATTATTAAATAGGAAATAAAGCGTTACTAGTAGTATTTTTTTCATAAATTAGCTCAACCAAACAAAAAAAAAAAGGAAGAAGAAAAAGAAATAAAAAACGAAAAAGAAAATGGTCAACCATTCTTCCCCAGTTTCCTCCTCCACCCCATATACATCTCTCTCTCTCTCTCTCTCTCTCTCTCTAGATCCTTCTCCGCTAAAATCAACGCCGGTAAGAGCTTCTTCTCCGGCCAAACGCATCAAATCGGGCAAACTCCCTTCATCTTCGCACCAACTGCGCACACGAACCTAGACCACGTAGCTCCGACCGGCCAAATCCAAGAGGATTTGAAGAAGAATGACAACCCTACTCAAAGGAATCGAGTAGAGTTGATGATGAGGAGGGGAAGTCCTTTGGATGGAGTTAGTAAGGAAGATGATGGGTAGTAATGGTGGCGGTGGTTATGTCTTTGAAGGTGCAGAGGCGTTGATCTCCATTCCTACTGGTGATGCCATTTTTTTTTGTTTGAGGGGAATGAACATGGGGTGGGGGAGGAAACTGGGAAGAATGGTTGACCATTTTCTTTTTCTTTTTCTTCTTCCTTTTTTTTTTTGTTTGGTTGACCTAATTTATAAAAAAATACTACCAGTAATGCTTTATTTTCTATTTAATAATTTAATATATTTTTGTCAAAAATATTTTAATTTTATTAATTTAAATATTGCTAATATGATACATAAAAAGGATTGAATAAAAAACATTAAATTATGTGGGTGAAGAAAAAGTAAATATATTAATGTCTTAAATTTTTTATTTTCTATTATAAATTGTAAAATGTTGCATATTTATTGGATGAGTTTTTTTTTGTAAATGTAAAATTTGATTTATTTTGTTTATAAAATAAAATTCTTATTTAATTTTCTTTTTTATTAATATTTTGAAAATAACTTTAAAAACCCTTTATTTACTATTTTAATAATTATTTTTATTTTCAGCCATATTAAGTTTAGAACTTTCAATAAGACTCTTAAAAGAAACATCAACTTCAAACAACCCAATTCAGTTAGTCACGTGTATGGCACATGTTTTTTAACTGAGTTTTTAACGATTTCCGTCAAAAAAACCTTAACTAGCGAGTATTTTTCACATCAAGATCTGGTCTGGCGAAAAAAAAAAAACAACAACATCAGCGTTCGTTTGAGAGGGTAATATATCACTTTTTAGGGGAGTAAACTGCTTTTCTGCCCCTCGTACTATGGCTCCAACATCAATTTGACACCCGTAATGCTGAAACAACAAATGTATGATGCGTACTATAGTTTTATTAGCAAAATTAACCAATTTACTATTCAGTTGTTAAATTTTTTTAACGAACATTACTTTTTTAACGAGTATTAATTTATTTTAACAAAGATTAATAACTTAACGGAAACATATAGACCTTTTTACATACATCATGTTAACAAAACTAACTTTTGTTATCTCCATCATCTTCCCAAACCCAACATCCACCCCACCCTTTCCCAGCCCAACACCGCCACCACCGCCACAAACCATCACAACCAGTCACCACTCCACCCAACCAACTCCACCATTTTCAATTCGCCATTCACCCAACACAACAAATACAGCAACAACAAAACTGTACGAAGAGCCAAAATCCAATTTTTGGTGTTTTCAGATTTGGGAAGAAACATTAAAAAAAAAATGGCATCTTCAACTGATTCGAAAAAATCCAGATTCGAAATTGAATCCAAGACAATCTTCAACAATGTGTTTCCCAAACAACCCAGATAGAGAACAAAATGAAATCCAGATTCAAAACAATCCAGATTCGGAATGAATTCCAAATTCGAAATAGAACCCAAAAAGGAAAAAAAAAAATTACAAACCAACTGTATTGATCAAATTTGGGGTTTTCACCCAGATGTTCCAAAATCTGATATATCTCTTTTTCATACTATGAAACTACGAGAAACGAAAATTTAACGTCATTAGAGGGAGCAAGAGACGTGGCTGTGAAGAACCCACCATTAATTTTCTTCTTTAGGTGTAGAGAGAGAGGTCAGAGATGGGTAAAATTCGTCCTTGGCTTGATTTATGAAGATGCCATCATTCAATTGTTTGATTTGAAGTCCGAGGAAGAATGTGAGTTCTCCCATCATGCTCATTTCAAACTTGCTTTTCATGAGTTTTTCAAAGCGCTTACAAAGTAACTCATTAGTAGAACAAAATATAATATCATCGACATAAATTTGAACAAGTAAATAGTGATCATTATACTTAGCAATAAAAAGAGTTGTGTCAATTTTATCGCGCTTGAAGCCTTTCTCTAGCAGGAATTTTGATAGAGTATCATACCATGCTCTTGGAGCTTGCTTAAGTCCATACAAGGCTTTCTGAAGTTTGAAGACATGATTTGGAAATCTGCTATCTTTAAATCCAGGGGGTTGAGCTACGTAGACCGTCTCTTGGAGTTCACCATCGAGAAATGCGCTCTTCACATCCATTTGATATAGCTTGAATTTCTTGTGAGAGGCATGGTGGGGGGAGTGACTGGAGAGGGTGTGGGGAAGTCTGGAGGTAGCGGTGATGATGGAGGGTGGAGGTGGGTGGGTTTGGGGGAGATGAGAAGAAGATAAAGCAGGAGGGTGAAGGTGGGCTACGACGAAATTCAAAAAGGGGAGTGGCGGCCTGGAAAGATGGGGGTGGCGAGGGAGGGTGGCGGCCGACTGTGGAGGCTGGGGTTAAGCAGGGAAGCGTAGGGAGTGACTGAAATGGGGCTGGGTGGGAGAGATCGTGATATTAGGGCTCTAAGTTTAATAATTAACATTGTGCCCCCTTACACTCTAAATAATAAATATCTGGTTCCAACCCAACATTTGTAAAGTTTAATTCTAACTTTGGTTAAATTATAAACATTTGTTAAAATAAATTAACGTCAGTTAGAAAACATAACGCGTGTTAGAAATAATTAACGATTAAATAGTAAATTGGTTAATTTTGCTAATAAAACTATAGTACGCATCATACATTTGTTGTTTCAGCAGTACGAGTGTCAAATTGATGTTGGAGCCATAGTACGAGGGGCAGAAAAGCAGTTTACTCCCTTTTAGGGTCTAAATTATCATTTTTAACCCCAAAATAAAATGAGTAATCTGCTTTTCTGCCCCTCGTACTATGGCCCCAACATCAATTTGACACTCGTACTGCTGAAACACTAAATGTATGATGCGTACTATGGTTTTATTAACAAAATTAACCAATTTACTATTCAGTCGTTAACTTTTTCTAACACACGTTATTTTTTCTAACGAGCATTAATTTATTTTAACGGATGTTAATAATTTAACACAATTTTAATTTACCTAAATGACAGAACTACCCCTAAGACCCAAACAAAACCCACCCTCCCCTCCCTCCCCCGACACACAACGCACACACACTTTCTCTCTTTACCTTCCCCACTTTCGGCAACCCCTCCCCACTTCCGGCGACACCCCCACTTCCGGCAGCCCCTCCCCACCTCCGGCGACACCACCACTCCCCTAACCCCGGCGACATTGCAGATCTCCTCCGGTCGCCGACTGTTGTCCAGATCCGGCGATCTTACCCATCCTTGCACTGTCGTCATCCAAACCATCACCTCCGGCATCTTCTCCGTCTCCAGCACTCTCTCCGACCATAGCCACATCGCACACACAACTCCGATCTACTTTTTCTCTAGATCGACCGTCGTTTTCGTGATTACCCTCAACTCCGACCCCAATCCAGCAACTTCGATAATCTCTCTGCTATAGTTGTAAATCGGATCTATCTCCATTGTCATCCAAAACGCGGAAGCCATTGTTGGGGGGTTAATTTTTCAGATCCGATCGATGCCGTGTGGTTACGTTTGCACAAATCTTTGATAGTACTTCAAATTGTTGGTCAATGGTCTATTTTAAAGCTGACTTTTGCTAGTATTTTGTCAAGGGTCTGTAAATTTCTGTAAATTTGTGTTAATTTTTCAGATCTGATAATAATTCGTCTATTTCTTGAACGGCTATGCCAGTCTCACTTGATAGTGCTTCAATTTGTTGCAAGAAGATACAAATCATTGAAAATAAACGATTTACATTGGGTATTGTTTTACTTTTGGTTCAATCTGGGAGGTGCTTGTTGAATCTGAGAATATCGGAGTTCATATACCAAACTGGACCCCAAATTGAAAATGGTGGAGTTGGTTAGGTGGAGTGGTGACTGGTTGTGATGGTTTGTGGCGGTGGTGATGGGGGCGGTGGTGGCGGTGTTGGACTGGGAAAGGGTGGGGTGGATGTTGGGTTTGGGAAGATGATGAAGATAACAAAACTTAGTTTTGTTAAGATGAGTTTTCAATTTTCCCTCAAAAATTTCCTTTAAGTTATTAATCTTTGTTAAAATAATTTAATGCCCGTTAAAAAAAAATGTTCGTTAAAAAAATTTAACAACTGAATAGTAAATTGGTTAATTTTGTTAATAAAACCATAGTACGCATCATACATTTAGTGTTTCAGCAGTACGAGTGTCAAATTGATATTGGGCCATAGTACGAGGGGCAGAAAAGCAGATTACTCAAAATAAAATAGTGGCAGGAGGGAAGGTGAAATAATAAATGCAAAACTGACGGGACGTAAGGTAACCAACCACTTTCCTCCTAACTTGAACAACCAACCACACCACACCTGTACATGTATAAAACGTTGCCCCTATTCAGATCTCCGGGAACGAAACTCTTTACTTTCTCCAAACACAAAATTACAGTCCTCCGTTTATTCGATTCGATTTCCTCCGTCGTCGGAGACAGAGTCGGCGATACACCCTAGAAATGGTCGGACCGGAGAGGCCGCATTTCGTACTGTTCGGTTCCTCTATAGTTCAGCTCAGCTTCAGCAATGGTGGTTGGGGTGCCATTCTCTCCGACATCTACGCTCGTAAAGTATCTCTCTCTCTCTCTCTCCTCTCTGTTATTGCTTTCTACGTTCATTTCTTCAGTTCGTCTCGATTATAACGACATTTTGCGATCGCATTTACTGAAAATTACTTTGGCTCATTTAGTGTCTAACTGAAGGAGATTTTCGAAACTAACTAGGTTTTTCAACTTTCATGTTTTGTTATTATCTAATCGAATTTCATACCATACTTGTTATAGAATTGCTTCTTCGATCCTTGATTGTTTTATATGATCTCTACTTTGCCTGTCTGACTTGCTCATAGACACAGTTTAACAAGTTTGGGCTTGCGTGTGAATTCCACTTGTTGGATTTTCGTGTATCTTTTTGGCCTTGGAGTGCAAGAACACGATTAAACTAAATTCAACGAGACTTCATTGTTACTTTGATTGTGCTGGGAAACTCCAAAAGGTGCAGATATATAGTATCTCACTCATCCCAAAATTAGTATCCTAAAATTGTCTCAAATGTCCCCCCGAGGAGTGACTCAGTGGTAAAAGTCAAGTCTCACAATCTGTGAGGTCCTGGGTTTGATGGCTAGGACATCGTCAAAACAAAATGTTTCAAATGAGTTTATTTTTTCTACAAGGTACTAAATTCACCTTTGTTTGTCTCAGTCTCCACTTGCAAAATTATAGTGTCAATACCACAATGGCCAAGAAATCAACTTAAATTTTGCAAAAGCTTAAAAATAGACACTCATTTTGTAATTGAGGCAGTACTATAATAAGGAATAGCTTTTAATAGGTCATGAAAGAAGTCAAATTAATTTATGAATGTTTGTTTTACTTATGTTTCATTATGGCATCAACTGTCAAATGTTTTTAGCTATTGGAGCATTTTTTCTTAATTTAGGAACTTTATACTATATTATTCTCCTTCCCTCTCTTAGTGAGTGCCATGTTTTAACAAAAAAGGAAAAATTGTAAAAGAATTTATCCTAGATAGATGTCCCTTTTCGAAAATCAACCATCCACATGGCTTATTTAACAAATGTAGAATTACATGCCTTTTTTATCCATTAGTGACTTCCATGTACAAGAGTGTATTTTTTGGAAACTGGTTCATATTTTTTTTTGATAAAATGTTAACTTGTTAATTTTTGAGAGAACCCCAAACCTAACCACTCACTTAGGGACATAGTGAGTTTAGGGACAGAGTGAGTGTTACTTTTACCTACACAAACCTTGGAAACTTCTCAATTAGCTCATCTGTAGCCACTGATTTCTGGGATGTCCTTTTGGTTTCCATCCCTGGCAGTAATTGTGATCTCTAATAAGCTAATACTCCTTCCGCCCCAAAATGATCTTCTCATTTGGCATTCTTCATTGTCCCAAAAAGTTCTTCCCATTTCTACAATTTAGGCTTAAAAGTGTAAAAACAAAACATGACTAGTGAAGCAAGTGTTCATATCCTTAAAAAGTTTGAATAGTCAAATGGGAAGATCACTTTGGGACGGAGGGAGTAAAAGACAAGCAAATTGGTGACAACTTGACTTCTTTGGTATTTTAATCTATTTCTCATACCATCAGCATACCCTTGGTTTCTTATGACATGATGAAACATAGAATCGAAAAGCACCAACTTCTTTTCTTGATAACGTTTTGACTTTTATTCAACTGTAGGCTGACATCATATTGCGTGGATACTATGGATGGAACTCAAGACGTGCTGTCCAAGTTCTTGATAAAGTTTTCCCAAAGGTACTGCCAAAGATTAACCCCCATTAGATTATTCTTTATATTGCCTAGGCATGTTATCAGTTACCGATGAGAAATTTGGTTTCGTCTGGGAACCTTCCTTACAGACATGTTATGGACCAAGTTGTCTCTTCTGCACTTTACTGTTCCACGGATATGTTTGTCCCAAGTGCAGATGTCCTACAAGACTTCGCTAAGAAGCAGAGACTGGGATTGTTTGGGGTTTCTTACTTGCATTTGGAATTGAAGAAAACAAGCCATAAGCTTCTGATGAAATGCTTGCGTATTTAGTTGCTTTGGCTCTTTCTTGCCATTTGTCTATGATTATAACAATTGTGTTTTGCTCTTCCTTTCCAGGATGCTGCTTGTCAGCCTGCATTGATCATTGTTTACTTTGGTGGTAATGATTCAATGGGGCCTCACCCATCAGGACTGGGTCCTCATGTACCCCTTCAAGAATATATAGAAAATATGAGAAAAATTGCAGTTCATCTCAAGGTAGTCACTCTTTCCCTCAAAATGCTAAATTGCTTTCTTCGTATTGTGTGGGTTAATTGGTCACCATCTGGAAACTGCATGGTGATGTAGTGATCCAATATAGGCTGTGTCCTTTTAGGCCTAAGGTGTCTGTCCCTTTTCTTGAACTGAAATTTATGTTTGATTTATTTCTTCAAAATCAGGGTCTTTCAGACAACATTCGACTTATTTTTCTCACTTGTCCACCTGTTGATGAGGTCAAAGTTCGTGAAACCACAAGGTACTCTTATCTGTATAACTCATGCCTTCTCTTATTTTTTTTTACAATAATATTTACATAATGTCTAACTTAGTGTTTTTGGGTAAAAAACAGTTCAATATTTAGTAACCTAGTTCGAACAAATGAACTATGCCGAATATATTCAGAAGCTTGCTTAGAGTTGTGCCAGGAGATGGGTGTGAAAGTTATTGATCTTTGGACTGCTTTCCAGAGGAACGATAACTGGCTGACTTTCTTCACGTAAGTTTTCTTCCCAATACTTTATTTTCATTGTATTCTGCTAAGGAGGGCACAGAGTTCAAATCAAAAGCTTTCACTCCTCCACGTTGGGTAAGTGTGGCTACTTTCCTCCAGATGGATTTCATGCGGCACTTTTTTTTTTCTTCTTAAAACTCAAAACAGTTTGTCTTGTTTCTTTTTTCCCGTGTGAAAACTCGATTGTATCTCTATGAAAATATGAAATGGACGCCTTACATCTCTTAGAGCATTACTATGGCTCGTTGGAGTGCAGAAGCTTAATTATATATCCTTTTACAGTAAATTATACTGCCTCCTACCCTATATGAATGCCCATTTTCAAGAAAAATTTGTCCCAAAATGAATGTCATTTTTGGAAAAAACTTTGTCCCCAAGTATCTTTTTACCGATTTTTTTTCACTAGTCTCTTTATACTTGCAAAACTAAATGTTTGGAAAGTGGATAACAAGAATATTTATCAACATTTTTTACTGTTCAATTGTATAAAAAGTAGAAACTTTCAGAATGTCCCAAAAATGAAATTCGGACAATCATTTAGTTAGGGAGAGAGTAAATGACAAGGAGGAGGGCGTTTTAAGGAACTGAAGATGAGGTTGGATCTTTATGGTTTTATTATCATTCTAAAGATGATATTTTTCTTGTGCAGGGACGGAGTTCATTTATCAGAGGAAGGCAGCAAGATAGTAGTGGAGGAGATACTAAAGGTGCTAAAGGAAGCAGAGTGGACGCCATCTCTACACTGGAAATCCATGGCCACCGAGTTCTCAGAGGACTCCCCATACGACCTTGTCTATTCCGATGGCAAAACTACGCTAAACCCATCCGACTGGACCTTTCACAGAAAAATTCAATGGGACTAGACAAGGCAAAGCATGATGAGAAATAAGAGTAGACGAAACGGAATCTGCAAAATTTTGCTGCAATAGCTACTTGTTGATGTTAGTAAACTGAAGTTTGTTAATACAGTATTCTCTATATTGATGATTTATAAATAGCTATGTATGATGGACTCTATACCCTTTTTCCTGACTGTGTCACTGATGGGAATATATATTTAGGATTTCATAAGGTAAATTATTTTTTTGTATTCGTCAAAGTTGAATTATGTTTATCACTACCATTAAAATGAAATTAGACTATCTAGGGATAGAGTAGAGGAAGTGATAAGTCTCTGACTATCTAGAGCCAATCTGTTCTCCAAATTTCATACTCCCTCCGTCCCAAAATGATCTTCGCGTTTGACTATTCAAACTTTTTAAGGGCATGAACACTTGTTTCACTAACCATGTTTTGTTTATACAATTTTAAGCCTAAATTGTAGAAATATGAAGAACTTTATGGGATAATGAGAAATGGCAAACGAGAAGATCATTTTGGGACGGATGGAGTAATATGCAGCATTGTCCTGTTTCTTAAAATATGCATTTACTTTTTAACATCAACGGCATAAATTTAATAGCTTTTTTAGCTCTCAGAAAAAGCGGATTTTATAAAAAAAAAAAAAAAAAAAAAAAACAAACGCATCTCTGCATTGTTAATGTTACAAAGTGCCACTCATTCATACTAACATTTGTAAACATTAAAACTGACGCTTCTAATAACTGTCAGTTTTAGTGTTAAAGAGTGTTAGTGTATGACGATTATAAAACAAGTGTCAGTTATTTATAAAAAATATCATGAGCATTTTAACTTGGGGAAAACACATTTTACCCAGAGATTAAGGAATAATAGTCTTTTATTGAGAAAAAATGGTTTAAAAAGTAGGTGTTGTGAGTATGAAGGAGCGAAAAAGTGGGTAGAGAATAGTAAGTGAAATATTGTTGTGAGTATGACAAGTGCCCATAAAACTATTTTTTTTCCATTTTGGGATGACTATTTCCGATGAAACACTGAAAATAGCAAAACATCTTATTTTGAGTGGGACGGAGTAAGTATCTGATTTTATGTAAAAGTAAAGAAAGTATCACACCATCTAACTTAACTAATTAACTAAAAAAAGAACATATAAACATTGTTATTTAGAAAATTATTATAAATAATGTATTTATCATGTGAGTTCTGGTTAAACACGCGATAGGTTGAAGGTAATCCTAAACATGTCTCAAATTCATCGGGTTTAGAAAAACACTTCAAAACCCTTCCCATCATTGAGCTTCTTTTTTCCTGTCCCTAAATAAATGTTTTATTCTTAACTCAAAAAAAAAAAAAAAAAAAACTCATTTTAAATCATTCAAAATTAATTTTGAATAATTACTACTCCTATTTTTATTTTGACGATGAAAATCAAATTTGAATAATCATTTTGAAGAGGGCGTGGGAGTAAATACTGATTTAGGTTGGATTAATTATCATAAGACTGGAGAGACTTCATCTCTTTCTCACACACACACACACAAATTGAAGTATAAAATCCACATCGAAATTTCGTTGAATGACAACCCCCGATTCCACGTCATCTGGCGCCGAATCCACCATGGACGAATCCTCCAACGCTCACTCCACCACTCCCAACCGCTCCCACGACGCCGATCAACAACTTCTCGACAGCAACGACACTTTCACCGACGCCGAGGTTTGGGGTAATTTCACCGATAGCTTCCGTGAAGTTCAGTCCGTACTTGACCGGAATCGTCAGTTGATTGAACAGGTCAACGAGAATCACCGCTCCAAAATCCACGAAAATATGGTGAAAAATATTGCTCTTATTCAAGAGATTAACGGTAATATTTCAAAAGTCGTCTCCCTCTATTCCGATCTCTCCACCAATTTCTCCAGCGTCTTCCATCAACGGAACGGAGAGGCTGACAGAATCGGAGGGGGCAATTTGGAGAATTGATGTTCAACTATTCAGTAATTTCACTTTCCTCCTATTTTTATGAGTTAATAGTGTGCTTTCTGATTATATACTATTGGGGAAGAAATACAATTAGGGTTCATGAATCATGATAGGTGTTATGTATGACTGGCTTGGTGATGCTTATGTTTATTTTTGTGCTTTATTAAGGAGGTAGACCGCAGGACAAAAAATCTTTCTCTCCAACTTGTTCACTAATTTCTCTTTCTGTTAGTTTTGATTTGATTACTGATTTTGGGATTGTGTTCTTGGCATTGGCATGCGTAATCGATATGATCTAATCGTGGTTAGATGTTTTGTCTATCAGATGACAGTTGACACCAAAACCCCAATCTGTTTTGTATTGACATTGCATTACTTATTCCTATATGGCAAAATTTAGAAATCTGCATTTGTTCGAGCTGTGGCTATCGCTTCCTTTTACTCGTATTTATCTGTACTTCAATGGATAAGTTTATTATTACGGGCAGTCTATATGTTTGAGTGAAAATAAGAAATTGAAATTCAGAAAATACAATGTCGGGCAGTCAAGGAAAACGGAATCACATTCATTAATTGATCGGAGCAATGGCAGCTTTAAGCCTTTTCTGTATTTTTAATGTGTAGGTTCTTACTTCTTACCAGTTTCCTTAGTGTGCGCGAAAAACATGGGGTTGTTAGCAGATGAATTCTCCAATGATATTGTAACTAAAAAGGCAATTAAAGTGCGGATGAGATTGCACAAAGGAAATATCTTGACTTGAACACAGTCCACTTATAGATGAAAGACTAAAGTTCATTGATCAGGAAGGTAATTATTGTCTGGTAATCTACTCTGCTCTGCCTAGGTGCTTCATTGTTGCTGCGTATTTCCTTTTCCTACAGCCTGAATTCCTGTAAAGGTCATCTCTAGTTTTATGTTGATTCCATGTTCACTACCAGCGATAACCAATTACCTATATTTGTTGCATTCTTTCGTTCTCATAAACAGTTTCCTTTTTTCCTTGAAAAGGAGAATTTAGCACTGAGTTAAGAATTTTTGTACCACTCTGTGTACCCCACCCGATGTATCACTCATGATACAACTGACACACATGTTTGGATGACCTCATTATGATTATGATTTCGGTCCTAATAACTATAAGCCGTTTGATCATAAGCGATATAGAGTGTGGTACACAAAGTGGCACCTCGACTCATTTAGCACATGCTGGTTGTTTTATCATGATCACTCCTAGAATTGTAGCAATCCCCACCTCGCCTTTCGGTAAGTAATGTTATCCATAATTGAACTATTGAAGTGCTTTCATGAATTTTGACAAAGAACCAGGTGGCATTTCCCATGGGTAATGAGCTGTTCTTTTTATGCTGGGAATTTCTGTTTCTCAGCTATTTCAGGAGAACCAATTTTGAGCTCATTGAAATTTTGTTTACCAAATCAGTTGGAATCATTCTTTTATTGTGCATGGGGGTTTCCTCTAATACTGCTGTACATCTGCCTAGCCCAAGAGTGCTTCTTAACAATCTAAAATGGATGATTGAACTCATGACCCCAAGGAACTGGTGTCACCAGGATCTCTTCACATTAGTGTGTATTATATGTACATATTATTTATTACATTCGTCCCAAAATGATTTTCACACTTTTTCCGACGTTACTACGAAGGAACTTTGAGCAATGATTTTAGGTTGATTAATTATCTTAATGAAAATTTAAAATTTAATGTTGATGGTGTGTCAATAACAAGTTTTAGATTTTCATTAGTACACTCAATTGAGTCAACTTAAAATTATTGTTCAAAGATCCCTATAGTAATAGCGAAAAAAGTATGAAGATCATTCTAAGACGGAGGGAGGGAGTATGTATTGTTGCATTAAAAATAGATCAATACACATGTGAATCGTCTTGCGTGAGCTATTATATGCATGCTTTGTGATGACGCCCGATGAATCTGGGGTCAAGGAGATGGAACTCCAATTTAGCTGTCTCTTGATCCTGATCACAACACAAACAAGAACACCGTTATGACCAAGGCCCGGTTGGAATCCGGCTTAGGCCCTCGGGTGTGAGAGTAAGATCTCTGAGGAAAACCTAAGTAGAAAGCTCAATGAAGGCCTTGTGTGTGTGAATATGATAGAGCACATACATGGCCCTTGGGGGAGGATAGGAATATTTATATGAGTAGAAGGAGGAGGTAGGTTTAAGGTACTAACCGCCCTCGTACCGGATGGACACGCGGCAGATCCTCATTGGTTCGGCCAGGGGAGTGGCTGAGAACGTGGCGTGTTGTCAGGGAATCATGGTTCCACCACCAACCGTTATGGTATGTCAGGTACGAACAGGTAACGTCTGTTGTACGTTTGTGACAGCTGGATACTGCGGGCTCCGGGCAGGAGGTTGAGTGATCAACACGGGACCCTTAGGATAGCGGGAGGCAGAGTCATCTTGGTCACGGTCATCAGGAAACCCGGGGTTCTCGGGCTTGCTCGCATGCGGGCTGATCCGGTTCGGTGTAGTCGCACTCATTCGTACCGGCTTTGATCCAGGTCCGGTCCGGTCTGTGATGCTCGGTCTCATCAGTGATCCTGTCCGGTCTGTGATGCTCGGTCTCATCACTTTGTAGTTTGCTTTGTTAAGTTTTACTGTAGATATTTGACGAGTAAAATTGACAGAGTAGGTTTTGGGGGAAACTAGTTTCTCCATAACTTATAAAAAATCCACTTTTTAATATTAATACTCCCTCCGTCCCATTTGAAACTTCACCATTTTGGTGATGGCATGCAAATTATGGCAAGTGATGAGTGTAAAAAGGAATGTGAGAGGGAATAAATTAGTGGGTATGACATGTGGGGCCTCCAATTTAAATATGTGAGGAGAAAGTTAGTGAGTATGACAAGTGGGCCCCATAATTTAAGTACTCCCTCCGTCCCTATTTACCTTACAAAAATTGCCATTTTGGGTGTCCCTATTTACATTACAAAATCCCAAAAAAGAAACTTTTAAACATTTTTTAAATAGTGGGACCTACTTGTCATACTCACAACAACTATCCACATACTTTTCTCTACCCACTCAACTATCTACACTCACAACACATCAACTTTACAATCATTTTCTTAATTTTTATGCAAAGCCTCATTTTTGTAAGGTAAATAGGGACGGATGGAGTATGTGAGAGGAAGAAGTGGGTGGGTATGACAAGTGGGGCCTACATTTTTTACCATTTTAGGAAATGGTGAAGCTTTTAACGGGACACCCATTTGGGTAATTGGTGAAGCTTCAAATGGGACGGGGGGAGTATTACCCTTAAAGCCTAAACTTTAAACCCTAAACCTTAAACCCTATAACAACAGAACTTTTTATAACTTATGGACGAATTAGTTTCCCCCATTTTTTTTTTTTTGAAATTGACATGCGTATTTTCAATTTTCATCAATTTAACTTGCAAACTTTGAAAACATCAAATGTGAGTTGCGTACTTATGATTTTGAAAATTTTGAGACAATTTTTTTTAACACCCATTAAAAACATATCGGGACACTCCATATAAGGGGTAAAAGTCTAAGGAATAAAACTTAAAGTTCTAAAACAAAAAATAATAGACAAGCCCTCCGTACGGTGAAGGAGGAGTTCACTTTTCAGATCTCCGGTCGAAATATCCATATATGTCTTGTGAGGTTAGTTGATATGTTTTCTTCTATAATTGAAGTGCTTGAAGTTCTTACAAAAGATCCTCACCAAAAGCTTGAATTAAGTTGTTGGATGCATTACAATGTATTGTAAATGCAATAGGGCTTTGTTAAGGTTTCAAACAAAGATTACAATTATTGCTAGATAAAGGGTGGGGTTTTTTGTTGAAAGAAATTTGCTCATTTTGTGTGAAGAACAGTAGCGATGTGCCTCTCCATATTATTTTGCAATTGATTAGACATTCCTTTTCTTTCTTTAAGCAACTAGTCCATATCAATATAACTAGTAACAAGATAGTATTCCTTTTATAATAATCTATCCGTCCCAAGAAAATGTTCATACTTTGTTCATACTTTTTTTTTTTTTTACGTTAATAATTATAAGTTGATTTAATTATTCTAATGAAAATCTAAAATTTGTTATTGATAGTATTGTTGATGGTGTGTAAATAGCAAGTTTTAGATTTTCATTAATACAATTGAGTCAATCTAATACTATTGCTTAAAGACTAACAACGAAAAAAATATAAAGATTATTTTGAAACGGAGGGAGTAGTTTGGCATGGATAAGCTTCAATTATAACATTCTTGTATTTTTTTGTTTCAGAAATAACTACAAAATAAATTTTGTACAATTTATTCAATGTAATATGAACATATTTTCTAGCTAGTTTGGCAAAACAAATTTACTGTATTTTTTTTTTAATACGAATTAACCTACTTATATCATTAGAAAACTTGGCTCAGGCAAAAAAAAAAAATTGGTTCTAGGGGTAGTTTCAAAGGTTTTTTTCTCCAGATCTTTTGCTCGTTTGTGATTGTTCTGTCTATAAGAAATTGTTCTGTATGCTTGTGTTTTGACAGAGCTACAAAGTATTCAATCTGTTGGTGATTTTAGTGTTATCAACGATTTTATGTAATTGAATTTACTAAAGACCATTGCGATCTCATATTAGGCTCGGATATGAGTAAGGGAAAGTGTGGAGTACACACTCATTTTGAGTCAAATATGTTTTCGACCACGATAAAGAAGCAGGGGTCAAGAAAGCCCCCTTGCGGGGTCAAGGGGCAGCGTCCCTTGTTGGGGTCCCGCTCCTAACAGAGTGGGCGGGGGTCGAGGGGAAGTCACCCCTCGCGGGGCTCGGGGCAGCGCCCCGAAACCTAAACGGTATTGTTGATACTCCAAATAATTTACCGCCAGTTTTACCCGCCAAAAGAAACAGACACAGTCTGTTAATAAACATGACTGTTGGCTAACAATTGAGACTGTTAGAAACCAACAGTCATGACTGCTACTAAATGTAATCTGTTTATAAACAGATCATTGGCCTCAGTTAAACTAACGAAAAACCCTAACAATTCTCTGAGTTTTAATCTGCTTTCTTTGCCTAGAATCAGATTGTTTGATTGTCTTATCCCATATAAAAATTTCGTGTAACCCAGGCATTAAGGGGCGAAATACTTTATTCGGAAAGTGATTTAATCACAATTCGATCAATTATCCAGGATTATCAATTACCCTAACCTAAATTTTCTAACACAATCTTTACCGAGTAATCACTATTTTTCGATTGTGTACAGACAAGTCTATCATCCTCAGATCTTGGGATATGGATTGAGAGAATTGAATCGGTGATGTGGGGAGGGAAGAGAGCTTGTAGTAGAGGAGTTCTCTATTGTTTTGTGGTATGATTGAGTAGATCTGAGACAAGAAGATTTGAGAGACTTTCTACTAGGTTAGAGGGTGGGTTGTAGTTCAGATTATTTGGGATTCAGGAGTCTTTAAGGGCATAGATTTTTGTTCCATTTTTTACTAGCCAAGTAAGATTGGGAATAAAAAGTTCTTTATCCCAGTGTATAGTGTATGCTTCTCCAACACCATGTGGCTTTGTTAGATAGACAAGAGTCTAGGAAATTTTTCTGAGCGAAGTATTTCGATTTTAGGGTTTGGCTGACTAGAGAGTTAGGTTTAGAGAAAATTTTCCAAATTTTTTGGCAAGAAAAGCTTGATTGTAGGTTCAAGGCGTCTAAGACCTATACCTCCCAGATTTTCTGGCAGGCAGAGTTTATTTCAAGCCATCCAGTGAATCTCAAATGATTTGTAAAGTCCAAACCATATGAATCGATTAAATATTCAATGGTGTTCTTTGATATAAAAGATATGGTACTTAAAACAAAACATCGAATATCTAGGAATAATGACTTTATACATGGTTTATAAGGATGGTTCTTCCTGCCAACGAAAGGAATTGCCATTGCCACCCTTCAGGTTTGGTATGGACTTTGGAGATGATGTCTTGAAAAATACTGTTTTTATTACCATATAACATTTGCTTAAGACCAATATATTTTCCATCCCGAGTGATGTTTTGGAGAGAAATGATTTCTAAGGCTTGATTTCTGAGGTCAGATTTTGTAGAATGTGAGAAGTAAAGACCACTTTTCTGAAAATTGATTTTTTTCCTCAGCCTGATCACTAAAAGAGTCGAGAGTCTATTTCAGGAAGTAGCAGGCATTGAGATTTAGTTCGAAAGAAATGAGACAGTCATCGGCAAATAAGAGGTGATTGATAGGAATGGCTGACCGACCAATTTTGATGCCTTTAATGATTTTTTTGCTTCACTAAAGTGGTGGAGGGTTGCAGAAAAGGCCTATGTGCAAAGAATGAAAAAGTATGGAGAGAGGGGTCACATTGTCTAATACCACGATTTGGAGTAAAAAAAGAAGTAGGGTGCTAGTTGATCAGAATGGAGTAAGGGAGAACTATTTTTCTATACAATTTTTTTTATTGATTAAGAAAAAAAAAACAGTTGATCAGAATGGAGTATGGAGAATTTTGGAGTACTATTTCCGTTACAAAAAATATTTATTATTTTATTGATTAAGAAAAAAAACAGTTATGAATAAAGGATGTGAATACTCACTCCGTCCCAAAACACCTTGCACACTTTTGGGGATGTACGGGAATTAAGGAATGAGTATATATATTCAAAAGTATTGTGAGTGGAAAAGAGGTTGTGAGTGTGATAAGTTGAGTGGGATTTATAAGTGGGGCCCAAAAGTAGGTGTGTGAGTATGACAAGTGGGGTAGAGAGAATAGAAAAACAATATATTTTAAACATTTTAGGAAAGAGGATTTACCAATGGGACACCCAAAAAGGAAATATGTGCAAGGTGTTTTGGAACGGAGGGAGTAATGAATAAGGCATAAAGGAAAGATGACCTTTGTGGTCTAACACAAAATCGGAATTTGTTGACTACTCACTCCGTCCCAGCTCACTTAACACTTATTTCTATTTTGGGCTGTCCCAGCTCACTTGACACTTCCCAAAATAGCATAATTTTTATAATTTTATTTTCACTCTACCCCACCACTCATTCTATCTCTTCATTTTCCACCACTCAATTTATTCAATCAACACTACTATTTACTCCACCTATTCTCTCTCTTCATTTTTTACCACACATTTTCCTTATTTTATTCATTCTCCTTAATTATTGTGCCCACCTCATGGGTGTCAAGTGGGGTGGGACGGACTCATGGGTGTCAAGTGAGGTAGGACGGAGGGAGTATACGATAAGTGTTTGATGACTAGGCTCATTTATTTAATACTCTATCGAAAAAGATAGGATTAAACAATTAACTTATGGGATTTTTATCCTTTCTTTCTTGTTTTTTATTAATTAATCAACCATGCGGAAGGAATGATAGGTGTAACAATAATTTACCCGTCACTTTTTGGGGTTGGGCAAATTATTTTACCCAGATTCATGGCAATATTTTACTGAAACAAGTGTACAACTTAACTTTTACCTTTGTTCACACAACAATTAACAAATGTTGCAATTTTATTTTTTCGATTCATTGTAAAACAAAATCATATTTTCTAAGTAATAATTTAATAAACCGTCCCCAACTCCTCTGGTTCATCCTCTCCTTCTTCTTCTCCTTCAACCCTTCACTCACCCAAAAATCTTTTTTTTTTCCTTCTTTTTTTGTTTGTTTATTATCATCGTAGAGTTTTTCCAACAACACAATTGTTTGTAATCTCAATATATTGAGATTGCAAACAATTGTGTTGTTGAGATTTTTTTTTTTTTTGTTTTGATCATTCAATAATTTCTCTCCTAAGTTGAGAGCCGTAGATTTCTTTCCTTGTTGAGAGCCGTAGAATTCTCTCCTCGTTGAGAGCCTGTGATTGTAAGTTTGTTTGTTTGTTGTTTATGTTTTCTTGTAATTGCGATGAGTTTTGCATTATTTCACAATGAAGTGGATGCCATCATTACTGCACATGAATGTTACATGGATTTTGAGTTCTCTGGTGGGCGTTTCCTCGTCAACCCGGATTCTACACTACATCACGTGCTCAAAGAAAAATTTTATCCGAGAAGGGATTTGTTAAATGCAAGTTTGAGGCAGTTTCCAAGTGTTCCTTGGAGTGGAATCCGAGCATTTAATGATCTACATTAGAATAGTCTTTGTTGTAAGTTAAGAGATGGAACATATACTGATATTTGGGATGAGCCTCCGACCTTTGTGGAGTGTCTCTCTTTTACTATTGTGAATGCAATTGATTTGTCGTTTGCTAAAAAAAAAAGTAATAATTTAATACTCTCTCTGTCCCAAAAAGATAGTCTCATTTTGAATTTTTATGGCCAACAAAAATAAACTTTGACCAAACATTAGTGTCAATTTAATGATCACAATGAAATTCTAAAAACTGTTATTGATAAATCACTTAATGATTTATCAATTACAAATTTTGGAATTTCACTAGAATGATTAGATCGTCGTCAATGGTTGGTCAAAGTTCAATTTTGTTGACCATTAAAAGTCAAAATAAGACTATCTTTCTGGGACAGAGGGAGTATAATTTTCCAAATGCAATTAAAACATAAATAAATAAAATCTTTGTTTTAAAAAATTGACGAATGAACTAGTACTTATCTCCAGTGTTCTAAAAGACGCCCATCTAGGCCCGTTGAAAAAAGTGAAAAAAATCGACTCTTATATGTTAACCGTTGGTCTTATATGTTGGGTTTCGATCAAACATGCGCAGCGGAATTTAGCATTTAAAATTTTTGAAACCCAAAGCCCATAGATCCGTTCATATGATTAAATCAATTATCATAACATGAATATAGGATAAAACTAACCCTTGATGGCTATCAAATTTTCTTTTGGTCTTTGGTGGAGATTTGAAGACTTGATCACGATCACAAAGTTTGAACACGAACTTTGAAGATGATGATTTTCACCCTCTAGCAGTATCCACACTTCGAACGAATATCAAAGGAGCTTCTTTGATCTTGGTTGCTAGACCAAATTGTGAAACACGTTTTCACAATGAATTTGAACTATATGGAATTTTTCTTTTGTGTATTATTTTGTTCTTTGACCAAGGATGTCTTAGAACAAAGTAAAACCTCTCTCAAACTCTTTGGAGACTCACAAAAGGCTATCTCTGAAGTTCTGGCCGAAATCATCCTTTTATACACAAGCAAGACCTATTTCAAATAGGAACCTTGTGTCAAAAGACATTCCAAATCGAATTAGGAAAGTGCCAGCCGACAGTACTGTGCGGCCGCCCAGAATTCACTGTGCGCTCGCACATCTATTTGAAACAAAATGGTACAATTCTGAGCTAAGTGTGCGGCCGCCCAGTCCATACTGTGCGGTCGCCCACTTCCCCAGAATGTCCAGAATTTCCAAAATTCCAATATAGTCCTTTTAAAGATTCGTTCTATTGTATGTGACCCTCTAGGATTATACTAAGTTGGCAATGGGTTCAAACATGAAACCATAAGATATGATTAGGTTCTAGCAAACCGTCATACCTACCCAAATAGTATAACTAGATACAAGTTCGCATTCCTTTTAGAATATGTCATAATCTCTTTGTCCACGATGTCATTGAACACAAGTCATGGTCAAACAGTCAACTTGTTTTGTTCAATACTTTCTCGATTCCGAATATGTTGATAATCCAAATGCCATTGATCCAATCAATTCATTTGAGTCCGGCCGAACATTTCATCAACATCATTCCTACGAGAGGCCCAAGTTTGACATCTCTCCGAAAAGGGACAAATCCATTTAGCTTATTATTCTTCCCTACGTGAATACGATTATGTCAATCATACCCTTTATAACTACCTGTTTAAAGGTAGCGTTTGAATATGTCAAACATAATGTTCATCAAGTGGAAGACTATAATAACTTCATGTCTAAGGATTCAAATGACATAACTAATATAAGATATATGTTCGACATAGACCATGACATAAATCTCATACAGCGGGTCATGTCCAGTACCTTGTTCCAAACAAGTACCCATAAATCTAACATGTTCATCCCATGATCATTTAGCCTTTATACTAGTGCTTAACAAGTACTAGGGACGGAGATTATTATAAGTAAACATGAACAACAATAATAATCAAAACATCTCTTTATTGATATGAAATAAATGATAACAATTACAACGTTTATTAAACGTGCCTAGGGCACCACTGCCAACAATCTCCCACTTGCCCTAGGCCCAATCTCCCATGTATCTAATACCCATGGACCTAACATGACCATCATGTTTAGCTTGTGGAAGTCCCTTTGTTAGCGGGTCCGCAACATTTTCATCAGTAGGTACTCTGCATATATTTACGTCTCCCCTATCAACGATCTCTCGAATGATATGAAAACGCCTAAGTATGTGTTTGGATTTCTGATGTGCTCTTGGTTCCTTTGCTTGAGCAATAGCACCATTATTATCGCAATAAAGGTCTATTAGATTAGCAATACTAGGAACCACTTCAAGTTCAGTTATGAACTTCTTAATCCAAACAGCTTCCTTTGCAGCATCCGATGCAGCAATATACTCAGCTTCTGTTGTAGAATCAGCGGTTGTACTTTGCTTGGAACTCTTCCAGCTTACACCTCCACCATTTAACATAAACACAAAACCCGATTGCGATCGGCTATCATCTTTGTCGGTTTGGAAGCTTGCATCCGTGTAAGCATTTACAACGAGATCATCTTCCATTCCTCCATAGACCAAAAACGAGTCTTTAGTTCTTCTCAAGTACTTAAGAATCGCTTTTACAGCTATCCAGTGATTTTCGCCAGGGTCGGATTGGTATCTACTTGTCATGCTCAAAGCATAAGATACATCTGGTCTAGTACAAATCATGGCATACATGATGGACCCAATTGCCGAAGCATATGGAACATCATTCATTTTCTCACGCTCATCGTTTGTCTTAGGACATTGAGTCTTGCTTAGAGAAACTCCATGTAACACGGGCAAGGTGCCTCTCTTAGAATTTTCCATACGAAATCTTCTAATGACCTTGTCAAGGTATGTACTTTGGCTTAAACCAAGTAGCCTCCTTGATCTATCTCTATAGATCTTAATGCCAAGAATATATGCAGCTTCACCAATATCTTTCATTGCGAAGCACTTTCCTAACCAAGTCTTCACAGACTGAAGTGTAGGAATGTCGTTTCCAATGAGCAATATGTCATCCACGTATAAAACAAGGAATATCACTATGCTCCCACTAATCTTCTTGTATACACAAGGCTCATCTTCTTTCTTGATGAAACCAAACTCTTTGACCGATTCATCAAAATGGAGATTCCAACTCCTAGAAGCTTGCTTCAATCCATAGATGGATCTCTGCAACTTGCATACCTTAGAATCTTGTTCAAAACCTTCTGGTTGTGTCATATACACATCCTCTTGGAGTTTTTCATTCAGGAAAGCGGTTTTGACGTCCATCTGCCATATTTCATAGTCATGATATGCGGCAATGGCAAGCAAAATTCTTATAGACTTGATCATTGCTACGGGTGAAAAGGTCTCATCATAGTCAATACCATGAACTTGCCTATAACCCTTCGCTACAAGCCTAGCTTTGTAAGTATGCACCTTCCCATCCATGTCAGTCTTCTTCTTGAAGACCCATTTGCATCCTATGGTTTTTACACCTTCGGGCGCATCAATCAAATTACAAACTTGATTGTCTTGCATGGATTGCAATTCGGATTCCATGGCTCCAAGCCACTTGTCCGAATCAGGAGAAGACATCGCCTCTTGGTAGGTTGACAGTTCATCATTCTCAATGATTTCTACCTCATTACTATCCGTTACGAGAAATCCATATCTCTCAGGCTCGGATCGTAACCTACTAGATCTGCGAGTTGCTTGTGTATTTTGAACAGTTTCCACAACTCCTTGTGGTTCTTGTTCTTGTTCCACTATTGGTTCAATGTTATTTTCTGGGTCTCGAATTTCTTCAAGATTTATTTTACTCCCACTGATTTCTTTGGAGAGAAACTCTTTCTCTAGAAAGACACCAGTTCTGGCAACAAACACTTTGTTGTCCTCACGGTTGTAAAAGTAATATCCTCTAGTTTCCTTAGGATATCCCACGAAAATACACTTATCAGATTTGTGTGCAAGTTTGTCTGATACAAGTCTTTTGACAAAAGCTTCACAACCCCAAATCTTCATGAAAGATAAACAAGTTTTCTTTCCACTCCACATCTCATATGGAGTCTTTTGAACCGATTTAGTTGGAACACGATTTAGTGTGAAAGCAGCGGTTTCTAGAGCGTAACCCCAAAAGGATATTGGAAGATCAACTTGACTCATCATTGATCGAACCATGTCTAACAAAGTCCGATTTCTCCTCTCGGACACACCATTCCATTGTGGCGTTCCAGGTGGAGTTAATTGTGAAACTATTCCACAATTCTTTAGATGATCATCAAATTCTTGATTCAAGTATTCTCCACCACGATCTGATCGAAGTGCCTTGATACTTTTGCCAAGTTGTTTTTCTACTTCATTTTGAAATATTCTAAATATCTCAAATGCTTCACTCTTATGTTTCATTAGGTAAACATACCCAAATCTACTATAATCATCAGTGAATGTTATGAAGTATTGAAATCCTCCTCTAGCATTGCTACTTAATGGTCCGCATACATCAGAATGTATCAACCCCAATAAGTCGCTTGCCCTTTCACCCATCTTGGTAAAAGGTGTCTTAGTCATTTTTTCAAGAAGACACGACTCACAAGTATCATATGACTCTAAGTCACATGAACCCAAAAGTCCGTCCCCATGGAGTTTTGAGATACGCTTCTCATTAATATGACCGAGACGGCAATGCCACAAATAAGTATGATTTACATCATTAGGTTTAGATTTCTTATTTACATGATAGACATTGTCATTATTTTCATTCTTGACATCCAAGATATAAAGGCCATTAAATGAATTAGCAATACCATAAAGCACATCATTTAAATAAATAGAAAATTTCTTATTCTCAATAAGAAACTTAAAACCTTCATTATCCAAACAAGAAATTAAAATAATATTTCTGCTTAAATCCGGAACATAATAACAATTGTTCAAAACAAGAATTAATCCGGAAGGTAAAGTGACTTCATAAGTCCCTACGGCTAATGCAGCAACTCTTGCTCCATTCCCCACGCGTAGATCTACTTCACCATCTTTAAGCAGTCTCGTATTCTTTAGTCCCTGCACATTTAGACAAATGTGAGAACCACATCCGGTATCCAATACCCAAGAATCAGTGGTAGAAAGGAGAATATCTATCATATAGATACCTGAAGTCGACGCAGCCTTGCTGCTCTTCTTCTTCTTTTGCTCTTCCAAGAAAGCCTTGCAATTACGTTTTCAATGACCAATTTCTTGACAATGGAAACAGATTGCATCCTTTTGTGAATCGGGTTTTGCCTCAGAAGCCTTGGCAACCTTTGCCTTGCTTATTTTGGGTTTGACAACTTTCTTACCCTTTCCTTTGGCACTAGCCTTCTTCCCATCATGAACCAAGAGCACGGGAGAACCTTTCTCCACAATTTTCATCTCTGCAGTTTTGAGCATCCCATGCAACTCAGAGAGATTCTTATCCATTCCATGCATGTTATAATTCATCACAAACTGATTATAACTTTTAGGCAATGAATTAAGAATGAGATCCGTGGCTAGCTCCAATGGGATTGGATAGCCAAGTTTCTCAAGGTGCTCTACATAACCTTTCATTTTAAGAAAGTGAGGACTCACTTGTTGCCCTTCATTCATTTTACAAGTAGTGAATGCAACAATGGTCTTGTACCTCTCTTGCCTAGCTTGCTCTTGAAACATAGTTCTCAACTCCACGCCTATCTCATAGGCTTCCAAATGTTCCAAACTTTGTTGGAGTTTTGAGCACATAGCAGCAAGCATGAGACAACTTACATCTCTGGAATCATTACGATGTTTCTTGTAATTGTCTCTTTCTGCCCTAGGGGCAGTAGGCGGTGGTTCAGCAGGGAGAGGCCCATCGAGAATGTACAACTTATCTTCTTGCCTAAGAACGATTCTTATGCTACGGATCTAATCCATAAAGTTAGTACCATTCTCTTCGAGCTTATCCTTCTCAAGGATCGATCGCAACGACATTGATTGAGTGTTATTAGTCATTATCTACAAATATGCAAAATTTCCAAAATTTAATAAGTACCGGTTTTCATTAATGAGATAAATAATGTATTTTTCAAACAAAATACTCCCACTAAATTATATAACCTTCTTATACATCCAATGTATAATATAATTTAATTGGGCCAAGATCCAACTTTAATTTAACTTTTGAGTCCACGGAGGCGGACTGCTCAAAAACTAAATTAATTAGGTAGACAATCATGTCAATCATATCCCATATGATTCTTAGATCCTTTTTATGAGATTCTTTGAGAAATCCAATTTCAAAAAGCATGTTTAATCTCATCTTTTGCCTAGGCCCAAAACTGTTTTGACGCCTAATTAAGTCCAACCATTTTAAACGCATAGGAACCATTCAATATAATGCACCTTGTGGAGGCAAGCCCACATTAAACTAATGAACCTCATCTTGGTCATACATGAATAAAATTAATGCACCTCGCGGAGGCGAACCCACATCAAGATCACCCATGTATAAACAAGTGTTTTAATCATGGTATGGCAATGAAGGACTTAAAACTTTCTTTGAAGGTTCATCACATATAGCATATAACACATTTATGATCACATAATATAAACATGTTACACATCAAGTTTAGCCACTAAATTAATCTCCATTAATTTAAGCATGATATTTATGTGTCATTAGTTTCTCTATAATTATGAGGATGAGACTATTTCAACTTCGGTTATTATCTCCAAATCAAGACAACAAGAAGTGCGGTCGAACTAAGCCATTAGGCAACCACAATCCCGCACTAATTCAAGAAACGAAGAAAGTAGTCCATGTGGCCGAAACTAAACAATAGATGGTCTCGATGAACGTAGGCCAATTGCATTCACAATTCCACATGGATCTCCAAACTTTGAATCAAGAACTTTGTTTCTCAATTTTAGCAATTATGAACTCTTCATAATTCTAACTTCGTTTTATCTTTGAAACTTTGATTGCGATCAATTTTGGGAAACACAATCTCGATGAACGCAGATTAGCCATCCAAAACTTGAACCAATCTAGGAATCACAAGACTAAAACAAATAGGAAAATCAAACCCCAAAATCCACACACAAACCAACTACCCAAAACCCATTCCAGATCAGCAAGTCTGGACTGGTTCTGTTACTGGTTTTGTTATTTTCTTTTCGAAAAATTCCAGATTCTGTTTTTGACCAAAATCAGACCTTCTGATCCCCTTGTGCGGCCGCCCAAAAACTCTTGTGCGGTCGCCCAAAACCGTGCGGCCGCCCAAGGCGTTTTGTGCGGTCGCCCGGGGTCATCAGAATGTGCAGAATTTTCAAAGTTCGAAAATTTTGTCTCAAAATCGTTTTTCCCCGATTATTAAAACTTTGATCCAATCAAAAATTAATAATCAACAATTCTGAATCCACCATAATTTATTTATTGCGATTGAATCGTGCGATTAAAGTTGCAAAACAATAAACCACATAAAATCACAAAACACATATATATCATATATTCCAATATTCATATCATGCAAGGCACATAAACAATTTATATACACATAACATGATCTAGGTATTGAAATAATCAACATGAACGGGGCTCTGATACCACTGTTGGGTTTCGATCAAACATGCGCAGCGGAATTTAGCATTTAAAATTTTTGAAACCCAAAGCCCATAGATCCGTTCATATGATTAAATCAATTATCATAACATGAATATAGGATAAAACTAACCCTTGATGGCTATCAAATTTTCTCTTGGTCTTTGGTGGAGATTTGAAGACTTGATCACGATCACAAAGTTTGAACACGAACTTTGAAGATGATGATTTTCACCCTCTAGCGGTATCCACACTTCGAACGAATATCAAAGGAGCTTCTTTGATCTTGGTTGCTAGACCAAATTGTGAAACACGTTTTCACAATGAATTTGAACTATATGGAATTTTTCTTTTGTGTTATTTTGTTCTTTGACCAAGGATGTCTTAGAACAAAGTAAAACCTCTCTCAAACTCTTTGGAGACTCACAAAAGGCTATCTCTGAAGTTCTGGCCGAAATCATCCTTTTATACACAAGCAAGACCTATTCCAAATAGGAACCTTGTGTCAAAAGACATTCCAAATCGAATTAGGAAAGTGCCAGCCGACAGTACTGTGCGGCCGCCCAGAATTCACTGTGCGCTCGCACATCTATCTGAAACAAAATGGTATAATTCTGAGCTAAGTGTGCGGCCGCCCAGCCCATACTGTGCGGTCGCCCACTTCCCCAGAATGTCCAGAATTTCCAAAATTCCAATATAGTCCTTTTAAAGATTCGTTCTATTGTATGTGACCCTCTAGGATTATACTAAGTTGGCAATGGGTTCAAACATGAAACCATAAGATATGATTAGGTTCTAGCAAACCGTCATACCTACCCAAATAGTATAACTAGATACAAGTTCGCATTCCTTTTAGAATACGTCATAATCTCTTTGTCCACGATGTCATTGAACACAAGTCATGGTCAAACAGTCAACTTGTTTTGTTCAATACTTTCTCGATTCCGAATATGTTGATAATCCAAATGCCATTGATCCAATCAATTCATTTGAGTCCGGCCGAACATTTCATCAACATCATTCCTACGAGAGGCCCAAGTTTGACATCTCTCCGAAGAGGGACAAATCCATTTATCTTATTATTCTTCCCTACGTGAATCCGATTATGCCAATCATACCCTTTATAACTACCCGGTTAAAGGTAGCGTTTGAATATGTCAAACATAATGTTCATCAAGTGGAAGACTATAATAACTTCATGTCTAAGGATTCAAATGACATAACTAATATAAGATCTATGTTCGACATAGACCATGACATAAATCTCATACAGCGGGTCATGTCCAGTACCTTGTTCCAAACAAGTACCCATAAATCTAACATGATCATCCCATGATCATTTAGCCTTTATACTAGTGTTTAACAAGTACTAGGGACGGAGATTATTATAAGTAAAACATGAATAACAATAATAATCAAAACATCTCTTTATTGATATGAAATAAATGATAACAATTACAACGTTTATTAAACGTGCCTAGGGCACCACTGCCAACATTATATGTCAATTATAAAAGTTTGACAAGGATTTGACCGAATAATATTATATATTTTTTCTAAAAAGTTGAAAAAAATTGACTTTTATATGTTAATTATTGGTCTTATATGTCAGTTATAAGAGTTTGACCGGGATTTGACTGAATAATATTATTTTTTTCCTTAAAAGTTGAAAAAAGTGAAAAAAAAAATTGACTCTTATATATTGATTATAAGAGGGCAGTTCAGTGTTTTTGCCAGTGAGGGGTGTCTCTGATATTAATGATCTGTTGAGTTCTTATTTAGAATAAAAGTTGGTACTGGAGGGCCCTAGAGTCCAAAGCCCAAAAAGTGAAATTTGAATAGAGAAAATTTTGGGCTCCATAAGTTATAAAAAGTTTGGGGTGTAAGGGTTAAAAACAGGGCTTTGGACTCTAGGCCCCCTGGGCGAGATCAAAATACCATAAAAACCCGCAGCCAGATCAAAATCCCATAAAACCCACCACAGCCCGCAGCCCACTGTCCGGCCCGGCGCCTAGATCAACCCGCTCCAGTCCAGTTCCTACGGCCCGCCCATTCCGGAAAAATCAAAATAATTATGAGGGCAATGGGGATTAAACCTGGGACCAACCAATGTGAAACCAAGGCCTTATCCATTCTACCAACATTTTTAGCGTTCACACTCTTACAACATATAATATAAGCCAGAAATACGGACGGAAAATTAATTTTCCTAACCAGTTCTATTCTTATAATTAGAGTATAAGAGTCATTTTTTCACTTTTTCCAACTTTTAATTAAAAATATATATATATATATTTTGGTCAAATCCGGTCAAACTCTTATAACTTACGTATAAGACCAATTCTCCTCTTATAATTAGAGTATAAGACTCTTTTTTTTATTTTACTTTTTCCGTTCTTTACTAAAAATATTAATAATATTTAGTCAAATCTCAGTCAAACTAAGAGCAATTCACCTCTTATAACTTATGTATAAGACTAGTTTACTTATTATAATTAGAGTATAAGTTTTTTTTTTTTTTTTTCACTTTTTCCATGTTTTAACAAAATAATAAATAATATTATTTGGTTAAATCCAGTCAAACTCTTATAACTACTGATGTATAAGACCAGTTCTTCTCTTATAATTAGAGTATAAGAGTCATTTATTTTCACTCTTTCAAAATTTTAATAAAAAAACAAAAATATTATTTAGTCTAGTCAAACTCTTATAACTGACGTATAAAACCAGATCTACTCTTATAATTAGAGTATAATAATCATTTTTCTCACTTTTTTTTATTTTTAATAAAAAAATAAATAATATTGGTCAAGTCCGGTCAAGCTCTTATAATTTATGTATAAGACCAGTTCTCCTCTTATAATTAGAGTATAAGAGTCATTTTTTAAATATTTTTTAAATTTTTAGTAATAAAAAAAATAATATTATTTGATCAAATCGGGTCAAACTCTTATAACTTATGTATAAGATACTAGTTATACTCTTATAATTAGATTATAAGAGTTGTTTTTTTCACTTTTTCCAAGTTTTAACAAAAGAATAAATAATATTATTTGGTCAAATCCAGTCAAACTCTTATAACTACTGATGTGTAAGACCAGTTCTCCTCTTATAATTAGAGTACAAGAGTCATTTTTTTCACTCTTTCAAAATTTTAATTAAAAAACAAAAATATTATTTAGTCTAGTCAAATTCTTATAACTGACGTATAAAACCAGATCTACTCTTATAATTAGAGTATAATAGTCATTTTTTTTCATTTTTTTATTTTTAATAAAATAATAATAATATTATTTGGTCAAGTCCGGTCAAGCTCTTATAACTTATGTATAAGACCAGTTCTCCTCTTATAATTAGAGTATAAGAGTCATTGTTTAAATATTTTTAAATTTTTAATAATAAAAAAATAATATTATTTGGTCAAATCGGGTCAAACTCTTATAATTTATGTATAAGACTAGTTATACTCTTATAATTAGAGTATAAGAGTTGTTGTTTTCACTTTATCCAATTTTTAATAAAATAATAAATATTATTATCTGGTCAAATATGGTCAAACTCTTATAACTAATGTATAAGACCAGCTGAGATTGTTTATTGGAAAGCTTGGATATATACATACAGATCCATCCATCATTGTTTATATCAACATTTAATTTGAGTAGTTATTGTCCACTCTTAATTCATACAAACACTCACAAATCTAATACACACGTTATTTAATGGCCAAAATATGTTTAGCCCCCCAAAGTATCCACCCATTCCCACTTTGCACCCCAAACCCAATTTTGTCCCAAAGTGACCCTCTATTTTGCCATTTGTTCCAGTTTGACCTATGACCCCCTATGACCCCTAACAACGTTAGAAAATTAACGAGAAATAGTCATGTGCATGCCATGTGCAGGGTATTTTGGTCATTTTCTTGTTAACTTCTAATTAACCTTTAATTTATTATTCTCTTTAATATTATATATCATTATTGTATATAAAAAAGATATTATGAAATATTATTTACAATAACAAATGTATTTTATCCAAAATAATAAACTAACCAAAAAAAAAAGATAAAAAAAGAAAAAGATAAAAGAGAACCCCTAATTCCTCCAGATTCGCCCCCCTCCATTGCACCCCAATATTTCATTCCTCTTCTTCTTCCTCCATAACCACCATCTCCCTTCTTCATCCTCCTAACCCCGGCCACCAACCCACCTCACATTCCCAGCTCGTCTTTCAATCACCGCCAACCTCCGACTTTCCTTCCTTCTACCTGCCATGTCCTCCCTTCGTCTTCCGTCAGTCTGCCATGTCCGACTCCCATTGTTGCCCATCACCTAGCTACCTTCAAGCTCCCCCGCTTCATCTTTGATTTTTACCATAACCACCATCACTTTTATTCATCTGATTCATCAACATACCCACCGGCCACCACCTCCTACTTCCTCAATTTCCACACCACCAGTCCCTTCCCCCACAAACGCCGACGACCATAGCTCCCCTCCTCGTCCTCTGCTCTCTCTCGTCCCCCTCGAAGCCTTTCCTTCATCATCCCTAACTCCCCAATCCCCAATTTCTACTTTTTTTGAAATTCGTACTCCTTCTAGATTCCTTTTTTTAGTGTATTAATCTGTACAAAATTGTAGTTGATTTTCAGATCTGTTCTTCTCATATGGGTCTCTTGGAATTCTTAATATGTACCAGTTTTGTTTGGAGTTTGGATTCGATTTTGATTTTTTTTCATCTCTTGATCTTGGTTTGGGGGAAATAAGTTTGACTGTGAATTTGAGAGAATTGTTAGTGGTGGTGGTCGGATTCTGGAAAAATGGCGGCGGTGGTCACCGGATTCTGGAAAATTGGTGGTGGTGGTGGCGGTGAGTGAAGGTTGATGATGGTGGTGGTGGAGAAATGGTGATGGTGGTGGTGATGAGGGTGGTGGGGTTAGGTGGAGAAGTAATTGCCACCCTCAATATAAATGGACCTTTATACCCTTCTATTTTTTAAAAAAATGATAAAAAGTACCCTCACATGACATGCACATGACCATTTCTCGTTAACTTTCTAACGTCGTTAGGGGTCATAGGGGTTCATAGGTCAAACTGGGACAAATGGCAAATTAGAGGGTCACTTTGGGACAAAATTGGGTTTGGGGTGCAAAGTCGGAATGGGTGGATACTTTGGGGGACTAAACATATTTTGGCCTTATTTAATTATTATTTATTTTTAACAAAAATTGCTTTTTGAAATATTCTAGAATTCAATTTTTGTGATTGATTTTCGTTGAGACAGTAGTAATAATAAGTATTGTTAAATAATCAACAACTGGTTCATTGGCATAGTGGTGGAGGTGTTGGGTTCCAAGGCTAAGGGCAGGGTTCGATACCTGGTAGGTTTTAATTATAAAACGGGTTCTGTTAGAACAGAAGTGGGTGGGTGGGGGTAGGGATGACAACGGGTCGGGTTCGGATCGGATCAGGGCCGATTCGAATCCGATCCGTATTAGGCAAATGCGTGACCGAACCCGATCCAAACCGCCATGATCCGTGATCCGATCCGTAACCCGATCCGACCCGTGGCCCCGATCGCTGCTCCGACCCGAGACCCGATCCGAATCAGCCCTTTCCCAGCACAAACAAAGGGGCAACAGACTGTTGAACCCAAAAAAAATTAAAAAATTAAAAAATGCAAGAATTCCATCCATGCTTGATTTTTGCCTAAATCATGAATCCCTAATTTGAATCCCTAAATTTGAAACAAGCTAAACCCTAATTTGAGGAGTCTTAAAGTATTTTACCTTGATAAAGAGCAGGCAAGGCAATGGATGTGAGTAGGCGACGGCGAGGGCGGGCAACGGCGAGGGCGGGCAACGGCGAGGGCGGGCGGCGCCGAGCAATGGCGATGGCGAGCTGGGTGGTATCGCAGAACCAGAACGGCATCGATCGACAGAGAGAAATTGAGAATGCGGCATGTTATGTTTGGGCTTCTTCAACCCTAAAATGACTAAAATGAGTATATATAGGTAGGGTTTAAGTGTAAAAGTTAGAAAGTAGGAGGGTAAATAATTAAAAAAAAAATAACACACCTATTTCGGGTCGGATCGGATCAGAGGGGTTAACCGAATCCGACCCGAAATCCGAACGGATCATAAAATTGTAAATTGAACCCGAAAATTACGGATCGGATCGCCCTCGGAACGGATCGGGTTCGGACAAATTGCCATCCCTAGGTGGGGGTGGTGAGGCGGGCTGGTCAGGGTCAGAGGGTGGGGTTTTGGGTTTATATGGCATTTTGATTTGGGCATTTGGTGTTGATGGAATATTACATCTCAAGTGAGCTTTTATGGAAAAAAGATTATGGAGTTTTTCTTTAAAACATGATTTTTTATAACCTATGGAAGAACTAGTTTCCTCCAAAACACACTTATTTTAACAAATGATTTTAGGAAGACATTTTAGTGCCGATGCCGACTACAGTTTCTAGAAATCAGGCTCATAAGATGTTATCCACCAATAGGATATGCCAATTGTCGGTTAAGGATAAACGTTAGTGGGTCCCATTAAAAGTTAAGAGCCCAGCGGTCCCATTTATATGGACTTCTCCCAAATGGCCAACACCTTTTAACCCAAATCAACCACTCTACAATACCATTACCTTCCCCATCTCCTTAAACAAAATCTTCCAAATTCCAAATCTCTCCCTCTCTCCTCTCTTCTCTGTTTCTCTCTCTACAACAATGTCGAAGCAGAGCTACAGCGTATTCGGCCTTTTCCGGCGAAAGTTTGATGTGGATATCACCGAAGCTCCGCCGGAGATCAAGGCCTTATTTGAGCACTACTCCGATAATGGAATCATGACCGTTGATCATCTCCACAGGTTCATCAAGGAGATCCAGGGAGAAGACGAGGTCACCATCGAGAATGCTCAGGTCATTTTGAATAGCGCTAGTGATGTTTTCCACCGGAAAGGTCTCAATCTCGAATCCTTTTTCCGGTACCTTTTCGGCGACAGTAATCTTCCCATCCCTCCTTCTCATGCGGTACAATTTCCTCTAAACTTTATGATTGCATTTTAATTAAGTTTGTTCGTATTTTGCTTGATCGATTTTCCCTATTTCCCCAGCTGTTTATTCGTAATGTCGCGTTTGTTTTCACTTTTATGGGTCTATTTGAACTAAAAATGTTTTGTTCATTTAAGATGCTATTTACTTGTGAGCTTTATTTGAAGGCTAATCATGATCTAGCTGTTATTTAAGATTAAGGCTGTAAGCTTATCATTATTGTTTTAAAAAAAAAATCTATATCTGACTATGAAGAGAAAGAATGACCCAAAATTGATCCATGGGGAACACTCCAGACACCTAAATACTTGTCGGTATCATATATATGAAGAACCAGTTGAAAGTAATGAAAAAATTAGGTTAAGTTTGAAATCTTTAGAATCACTCTTTTTTTACTTTGGATAGAATTTCATGTGCTCAGGTAATCTTGACTTCCCTGAATACATGATGATACGATCTGGTTGTTAATTTTGGCTATTCTCTATTTTCCTTGCAATTGATACATTAGTAATGTAGCCCTGGTACTCGAATATTCACTTATTATCATGTTAGATAATTTTAATTTTGAACTGGCCTACTAGCATGTCTGAATGGATTACCTGTTCAGCTGTTGAGCAGCTCTTGTGAGCAATTTCCTAATTCATGTGCAGAAATATTCATATCCATTTAAGCTCCAGTTTACAGCAATTTTAAATCATTCATTCAGTTTACTCGTTAGTTTTCATTGATTACATATACTCAAAATGATGGATTTTGGGGCAATTTCAGGTCACCTTGTCTCTTCTGCTTATTCAACTTCCACACTTACATTTTCATTTCTGTATGTTATAGCGATTGCTTCTTATCTCCAGGTTCACCAGGATATGACTGCTCCTTTGTCCCATTACTATATATACACAGGCCATAATTCCTATCTAACAGGGAATCAGTTAAGTAGTGACTGCAGTGACATTCCAATCATCCAAGCGCTGCAAAGAGGAGTGAGAGTCATCGAGCTGGACATATGGCCAAATTCAGAAAAAGACAACGTGGAGGTCCTTCATGGAATGTATGGTGATAGAGTTTTATCATGTCAATTCTCAATGTAGTTCTTCATGGATATCAGAAACAAGTCTTTCCATTTCTCAAAACCATCTCAAGTGAAAATTAGGTCTTTATTAAAGTATCAATCGTCTAGGCACATGGATAATTCTGGTTTTTCGTACTTCATCTTTTCCTTCTTTTGTTTTCTTTGTGTATGCTTTTTGGTAAGCTTGAGGAAAACATTTTTCTGGATATCAAGAGAAGGGAGCGTTTGTGTTCGTCTTGTATTTCACATGATTAAGTAGTTTTGCAAGTCCTGATTAACTGGAATCTCAAACATAAAAAATGTGCGTCAATTCCTACTTGCCAATGCATGATCGGTGATGGCGCCAATGCTTTGCTCCATTTTTCAACAATAATGTGCTTTTAAAGATATATATTTGTTCACAGATACATATGTTTGAAAATTGAGCCTCTTAACCCTACTTGCACACATGCTTAGTCTTTCTTTACCCTGAATTTTAATTTGTGTTATACTATGTAGGACCCTGACCACTCCTGTCGAACTCTTGAAATGTTTGAAGTCTATAAAGGAGCATGCATTTTCTGCTTCTGAGTACCCTGTTGCAATAACTCTGGAAGACCACCTTACTCCAGATCTTCAGAGTAAAGTGGCTGAGGTGGGTGCAGCTTTTACCCAGACTAGATTTAATTACGTTTGCTGTTAAATATGAGAGATTTGTTAGGTCTTTGATCATCCCTTTGTGCTGGCCCTTGACATACTGATGGATTTATTGTTTGCTTCTCTCTGTTAACTCTAGATGGTCACTCAAACATTTGGAGACATGTTGTTTACTCCGGACTCAGAATGCTTGAAGGATTTACCATCTCCGGAGTCACTGAAAAAACGGATCTTTATATCAACCAAACCACCGAAAGAGTACCTTAAATCTAAAAAAGGTAAGGGAAACCCAGAGAACTCAAATAAAGAGAAGTCAGTTGAAGAAGCTTGGGGTAAAGAGGTCCCTAACCTTAAAGTCGGAATGACTGGTGATGATAAGGTAATTCATTTATAATGCCTTCTTAGCTAATTCGTGAAAGAGTGTCAATTCCATGCTAAATGACTCTCTTCGGCAGGATGATACGGATGATGAAGAAGATGATGATGATGATGACGACGATGATCTTTTGTCGCTGCAGAATGAAGCCTCGGACTACAGGCGTATTATTGCTATTCATGCTGGAAAAGGTAAAGGTGGATTAGATGATTGGCTGAGGGTGGATCCTGAGAGAGTGAGACGTCTTAGCTTAAGTGAACCACAGCTTGAAAAGGCTGTACTAACTCATGCGAAAGAGATTATCAGGTACTCTTTTGAAAATTTCCATGAACATCATTCCGGTGGATGGTATCTATGATGGACTGAATAAAGTTGTTCATGTTTTTTTTTTCCTTTTCCCTTGCAAACATCTTTGTTAATGCATCGTATTAATTAAGTCTATTCAGGATGGATCTTGTATCTCAACTAGGAAAATGCTTAAAGAACCGAAAAGGAAGAATAAAAAGAACAAATACGACCTTATTTTACTTATATTAACCTTGATGATATATGCTAAGGAAGTCTTTTTCTGGTGTAATGTACATAATGAAAGTTTCAAAGACATGGAACCAATTAATACGACCTTCTTTCAGCTGATATAACTGAAGGTTAACTTAAATTCCTTGAATTGCTAATGATGAAGATCATTGTCTAGAAAAAGTCCAAATGACAGTTTTGCTTTTCTAATTGATTTGGAAGCCTGTTTATAGTACAGTTGCACCCAGCAATGATTCTTTCATCTTCAAATCTGCAAGAATAATACGGGTTGCTATAATGCTATGCCCATGGTGATATTTTAATTTAGTGGTCGTTCTTGAACTCACTGTCTATTAGCCATAACATGGTTTGATTACATTGTATATGCGGATCTATGTGCCTGAGTTTGTCCTGGGTTTTAATAGTGTATATGCAATAGGTTCACCCAGAGGAATATTTTGAGGGTGTATCCAAAGGGTCTACGGTTTGACTCATCCAATTACAACCCCCTCATTGGGTGGATGCATGGAGCTCAGATGGTGGCATTCAATATGCAGGTATGTTTGACTCTTGTCGAATCCATAAAATGTTTTGCACATGAAGTTAATTACATTGTCTTGCTGCTCTAATATATGTGTTTCACTTTGGTCATTTGTCTAATCATCCACTTCTCCTACAAGAGATGATTTCACTCTCTTAAGTGTCAGTGTCACTAATGTAATAGATTTAAGTCATCAATTAATAATAGACCTTTTTTTCCCCAAAAAAAGATGATTTAATTGAAGTTCACAAATGTCAACAACCCACCTAACTTATTTCCATGACAGGGGTACGGAAAATCGCTCTGGTTAATGCAAGGAATGTTTAGGTCCAATGGTGGTTGTGGTTATATTAAAAAACCTGAATTTCTGTTGAAGAATGAGATCATCGACCCTAAAGACTTTTTACTAGTCAAAAAGAAATTAAAGGTAACTGAAGACTCTCCTGAGCTTTATACAATATAGCAGTTCAATTCTTTACTCCCTCATGCTGATTCAAGATTGTAATGATAAAACAGGTGACAGTATATATGGGTGATGGATGGAATACTGATTTCAAACGCAGACACTTTGATTCTTTCTCTCCTCCTGATTTTTACGCAAAGGTAAGCTTACTACTGACTCATACTCCATCCCAAATTGATCTTCCCATCTGCACCTTTTCATTGTCCCAAAAGTTCTTCCCATTTTTACATTTTAGGCTTAAAAGTGCACAAACACAACATGGCTAGTGAAGCAAGTGTTCATATCCTTAAAAAGTTTGAATAGTCAAATGAGAAAAGATCATTTTGGGACGGAAGAGTATTTATGTAAGGATCAGAAATAAGTGAACTGCGTGTAATTCGTAGTTCCATATGTTTATGCAGGTAGGAATTGCTGGTGTACCTGAAGACTGCGTAATGAAGAAAACAAAGGCGATTGAGGACAGCTGGGTCCCAACTTGGAATGAATCGTTTGAATTCGAGTTAAGGGTTCCTGAACTGGCTCTGCTTAGGATTAAAGTTCATGAGTATGACATGTCTGAAAAGGATGACTTTGGAGGCCAGACTTGCCTACCAGTTTCAGAGCTTAAAAGTGGCATTCGAGCAGTCCCTCTCCATGATGAAAAGGGAGAGAAACTTAACTCTGTTAGGCTTCTCATGCGCTTCGAGTTCGTTTAAAATAAATGTTTTTTTTTTTCAGAAACTTTCTCTCATTGTGCTGAGTGTTGTTTGTTATTTTCTCACGGAAATAAGAGCGAGCTTGTATCAAGCTGATACTTGAAAATCCTTTTGCTGTAAAATGTTACATGTTGTATACATATATTATGTATAGCAACAAAGGTGTTCCACGTCGTGCTTGTGCTGTTGTACTTGTTGCTGCAAATAGTGTACATGGAAGTTTAATTATGTTTTCAGTATCGACGATGACTAAAGATTCAGTCGCGCAATATGTAATGAAGATCATCTATCAGATTATGAAACTCTTCATAAATCCTTCTTGAGATCAATTTATGGGTGATTTGTACATTCACAGATGCACTTATTGATTAGTAACACTCCATTTTATCATCGGGGTAAAATGAGATGCAATAATTTGTGATCATGTTAATGACATTATCTCGATGAGCCAACGTTGCATAGCAATCACGATAGACGGCAAAAGTTGCTCATAATCACATTGCTGATCTATTTGGTAGAGAAAAGACAATTACGTCCTCACATAAAATTCCAAACCAAAAAAATTTCTAAAGGGGTTTCCTACTGTCGAATTGCATAACAATTACGATAGACGACAAGAAATCGCTCATAATTACTTTGATGATCTACATCAGATCGGATAACGGCCTGCCTAGCTTATACTGTCTGTCATCAGATCGGATGACAGACGTAAGAAATCGCGCATAATCACAATGAATGAAGAAGTGATTTTGTTGCTTCAAAACTGGGACCAAATCCAAGAACAAGACTCAAGAGCTAAGTAGGTGGCTTTTCAACAACGGCCCAATATAACCAGCGCACGTTATAATATCAACGAAATCAAAACTTTTCCAAATTTCCCAAAATGACCTCGTATACAACCCGCCCATCACCACCACCACTCTCCCCGCCATCGTCGGACACCGACTCCGACCCCGAAACCACCACCACCGCAAACCTCCGCCACGTCGACCTCTCCGACACTATTTTCCGATCCTACATCGAGATCAGCGGACGTGACTCTCCAGATCTATCAAAGATCCAATCATTTCTCACCTCATCCCGCTCCGGCGCTCTATCATGCCTCATTTGCCTAGAACGCATCCGGCCAACGGACCCCACCTGGTCATGCTCCTCCCGCTGCTTCGCCGTCTTCCACCTCCTCTGTATCCAGAGCTGGGCCCGACAGTCCTCCGACCTCTCCTCCGCCCGTGCCGCTTCACGTGGTGCAGCGGAGCACACCTCAATCTGGAACTGCCCCAAATGCCGAATCGAGCACCCTAAAACCCTAATTCCCAAATCCTACATATGTTTCTGCGGTAAAGTCGAAAATCCGCCGCATGATCCTTGGATTTTGCCCCACTCCTGTGGTGAAATCTGTGATCGGCCGTTGAAACACAGCTGCGGTCACCGGTGCTTACTGCTATGCCACCCCGGCCCTTGCCCATCCTGCCCGAAGCTAGTGCAAACCCGTTGCTACTGCGGGGGTACAAAAGATACCAAGCGCTGCGGGTTCAAGAATTTCTCCTGTAACAAAACTTGCTCAAAGTTGTTAGACTGTGGGACGCACTGTTGCAATGAAATCTGCCATGAGGGGGATTGCCCCCCATGCAGAGCTAGGGGAGTGTATAAGTGCCAATGTGGGAAAGCTGAGGAGGAGAGAGATTGTTGTGATAGGAATTTCAGGTGTGAGATTGCTTGCGATAAATTGCTTAATTGTGGGAAGCACGTATGTGATCGAGGTTGTCATGGAGGTAAATGTGGGGAATGTCCACTTCAAGGGAAACGGAGTTGTCCTTGTGGGAAGAGAGTGTATGAAGGAATGGCCTGTGATGTTGCAGTGCCTCTTTGTGGGGGGACTTGTGATAAGAAGTTGAAATGTGGGATTCATCGGTGCCCAGAGAGATGTCATCGTGGGCCATGCATTGAGACTTGTAGAATTGTTGTCACAAAATCTTGCAGATGCGGGAGCTTGAAGAAACAGGTAAAAAGTTTTGACACCTTTTATACTGAAGTCCATTTTTTTGAAATAATTGCCAGGGTTTTATTTTATAGAGGATATGTATTGATATTAGAATAGGTCCCTTGTCATCAAGATTTAGCTTGTGAGAGGAAGTGTCAGATAGTACGGGATTGTGGACGTCATGCTTGTAAGCGTCGCTGTTGTGATGGTGATTGCCCTCCTTGTTCAGAGGTATGTTTTGTGTTTTAATTGCATTTTGGAGTTCCTTTATAGTGTTCTGGGGAGATAATTTCACTTCGAAAACTTCAGGTTTGTGACAAAAAACTACGGTGTAAGAATCACAAATGTCCAGCTCCTTGCCACAGGTATCTCGTATTCCAACTATTGCACTCTTTCTTATTTGCATCACATAAATATCTGAAAATTACACTCACTGTTAAGGTACCATTGCATTGCCAACAATTGATACTGTAGACAATATAAAGTCCAACGTAGATTATGTAATGTATCCTCTTGTTATGTCCTGTGTATGATGATGAACACTTTCTTTTTCTTGTAGAGGTGCTTGTGCTCCTTGCCCTGTGATGGTGACAATTTCATGTTTTTGTGGCGAGACCCACTTTGAGGTGAGCAAGTGGCTGTATGGATCATGTTGAATCTTAACGAGCGATCAATTAATTAGAGGATATGGATATCGATTCATTTATGATTTCCTTGCACTTAAATTGTGTTTAAGGTTTGATAGTCACAAATCAAAAGTAGTTTTTTTGGGTATGGTCACGTAATCTTACTTGGGAAAATACCCCAAAAGTTCCTTTTTGGAAGATTCACTTCCCCACAAGTTCCTCATTTAATTAAAATGCCCGGAAAGTTCCTATGCAGTAGTATATCATACTGCATTCAACATGCAGTAATATAAAAAAGTAATACTGCATCCAATACTACTGCATCCAGCCACCACCACCACCACCGGCCGCTAGTCGTCGGAATCCGGTCGCCGGCATGCATTATTATACTCAGTGTGCAGCGTTATGTGATGCAGTACAATTGTTGAATAATACAACATGTTGTGAGGAACTTATGGGGAAGAGATTTGTAAAAAAAGAACTTTTGGGGCAATGCCCCATCTTAATTTAGTATCATTAGGGTATAAGTAATTTTGTAGTTTTAGGGATTTGGATACTTAATATTTGAATTTGTCATTAGGTGTATGGATGAAAATGCCCAATCAATCCCCTAGCCTGTGGGACCCTTCAACTTGAGCATCTCATATATAGCCTCACGGGGCATTTAATTTGTGTATCAAAAGTGTACATCCCTGCAATTGCTAAATGAAGTGTTCTTCCCCTAAATTAGTGTCCATTTTCATAGACATCATAGAGATGCAAACTGCGGGTCCCTAGTACATTATTCTCTTGTTATGTGTCTGGGTTGAGTCCTCAAAATTCATATTATTTCCCTTTTCAACTTGGTCTGCTGTCAGGACTGTGGACATCTCTTGTTTTTCCTATTCCATTCACGTTTTAGCTGATCTTGCAAGTTATTTTTTTTTCTCCCATCTTATTATTTGACTTGGCGTCGAGTTTCGTTGAATGATTATACTTTTGATTTACATGTAATCCATTTCCCCCTGAACATGATATTAGGTACCTTGTGGCACTGAAAAGGAGCAAAAGCCTCCAAGATGTCGGAAACTTTGTCATATAGCTCCTTTATGCAGGCATGGATCAGATTCCAAGGTAATTTGATTTCTTGAATAGCTCGATTATGCACATATTGTGCTCATGTTTAGTCTCTAGTGTCAGTGATACAGGTTTTTTGACCGGGAGCTTAAATTATAAATGACTAATTTTTCTAGATGGACATTGGCATTTGACAGGAATATCTGTTTATTCTCCAGCACATTGGTGTTTTTCTTTTTCTCCCAGATGTTTTATAAATGTCTGATTGATGATTAAAGCAATGATGCATGTTTATATTTTCAGCCTCACAAATGCCATTACGGAACTTGCCCCCCATGTCGTTTGATTTGTGATGAGGAGTACAGTTGTGGGCACAAGTGCAAACTAAGGTTTGGCAGCTACTTTGCTGTTTTTTGTCACACCTGCTATATTCGTTACTTTTTTATGTTGGGGGTTAATATATATTTTCTCTCCACATATATATGTCCCATTTAGGTGTCACGGTCCTAAGCCGCCTCCTAATCCAGAATTCACTTTGAAACCAAAGAAAAAGAAGTCAAATCTTCAAAGTGAACCTACCCCTGGTTCCTTATGCCCTCCTTGCCCAGAACTCGTTTGGAGGTCATGTCTTGGCCAACATGTTGGGGCTGAGAGAATGGTTAGTCTTCATATCTTTGAAATAATGCAAGCATTTGAATGCATTTACTTCAAGGTGTTTCATGAGATGTTCATATTTCCCCATTTCTTCCTCTTTCCAGATGGTTTGCTCTAATACAGCAGAATTTTCTTGTGAAAATTTGTGTGGGAATCTTCTTCCATGTAGCAATCACTATTGCACAAAAACTTGCCATGCTATGAAGAGTTCGGCTTCAGGTCTGCGAGTAAGAGGCGAGCCCTGTGAGAAGTGTAACCTTCCTTGCCAAAAGGTAAGACATTCTCTTAAGATGCGTGACTGAGGTCGTTTATTAATGTTTCTAAGCTTCTTTATTTGATTACGATTGTTTTTTTTTTGGTTGTACTCTATTCATCAAAAAATATAATTTTTGGGGCTTGAGTTAAGAATACTTGCAAAATTATGTATGCCACATGGTAAATGATCCTTGACTATTTGGAGCTTTTCTGATTGCTTTTTCCGTTTTCCCTTTTTCTCCTTACACCCAGGAGAGGGAACCTGCATGTCCACACCCCTGCCCCCAGCAATGCCATCCCGGAGAATGCCCCCCTTGCAAAGTGTTGATTAAGCGTTCATGTCATTGTGGGGCCATGGTTCATGTGTTTGAGTGCTTATATTACAACAGCTTGTCCGAGAAGGAGCAAATGGTTGTCCGTTCATGTAAAGGACCCTGCCACAGGTAAATTATGCTTCCTTTGTTCATTGGGTTTTGAAGCTTTTCTTCATGCTTTGGTTTTATAGATGCATGCATCTCTGCTTTTTGGAAACACGATTTCGAAGAAGGGTTGGTTAAAATATAAATAAATAAAAAGAAGAAGATGATGAAAAATCCCAAGCTAAGCACTAGTCTTGGCCTTGCATGCATTTGTCTTTGAAACTCCCCCTTTTTTCGTTCTTCAAAATTAAAGAAGCCAGTATGTATGCATTTGTTTCATAAACTTAATCCACATATCAAACTAGTTGGAAAGGCCCGTGAACAAGGATTCGGTTCTCATGTTACTTTCATTTGTCAAATATGCATACTGCATATCGGGGACCATTACTTGGTAGAGTGGTAGAAGTCAAGGTTAGTAGCCTTTGGGTTTTGTCGTCTCAAAAAGCAGTTGCATTGTGCAAATAACAATCCACTCAATATCTTGCGGAGCCGATTTGGTGCGAACCCAGATATGGTGCCAAAGAGGGGAATGACCTATCTCTATGAATGATTGACATAGGAGCAAGCGACAAATTGTCACCTTTAGTTTTCTTAATCCTTTTCTTTGATACAGAAATATTGTATTTAGATGCCTTGTTCCATATGGTTCGGCTTTTTTTGTTTCAATATATGCTCATTGTCAATACGCATAAACAACTTTAGGATTGATTTCTCAAAAAAAAAATATAATTTTTTATAAGGACGTACAATTTAATTTATTTTTAGGAAAAATTGCAAAAAAAATCACTCAACTATTCACTTTCTTTGGATTTGATCACCCAACTCATTTTTTTTTGCAACCAACACATCCAACTCATTTTCTCTCGCGTCCATGGTCACTTTCACTAAACCGTTAAATTTTATCCGTTAAAATAGTCACTTGCCATTTCACATGACTTAATTTAGAGGGTATTTTCGGTAGTCCAAACCTCAAATGATCTGAGATCTGTGTTTGGATCATCTTCCTCATTATTGAAACAAAAATGGGAATTCCAGTTTAACCCAAATGATATTTCCAACTTCAAAATCCATTGAAATCAAGGGTTCTTGGTCAATAATAACAAATCTTTAACATTTATGGGCCTCCTTCATAGATTAAGAAGAAAGATAGACTTGTCATCTTCATAATTTCCGGCTCGTTCACCACCGACAATGACGGTGCAAATGCCCGACATGCTTTCCGAGAATCTCGGCTGAAGTTGAAGGAATTAAAGCTTCCCTTTTCAAAAACAAAGCCAACAACAAAGAGCCTTAGATCTGAACGGTAAAACTCAGATCTGTAAAATATTTAAAACCACAAAACCCAAATTTCAAATGGATAACCCATCTCTTCCCGCTCTCTCTCTCTCTCTCTCTTTCCTTACCACCGTTCTCGCCCAACTCCGCCTCCATTACCCACCTGTGATCCTCCTTCCAGACTTCCCCTCCCCCCTTCTTAACCTCAGTATCTAAATCAAAAAAATCTAAAACTCTAAGTTAATCAAACCCAACCGCCAATATTAAGTTCATGAATTCAGCAAATAAAATCAAGTTATTGAACCCATCCAATTATAATTTTATCCAAAATTAAAAGTAACCCCAAAGCCCATTTACTCTTTAATGATTTGAGCTTGATGAGAAGACTCTATTTGAGCTCAACGTCGGTGCAATTTGAACTACTATACATGTTTGGGAGTTAATTGAATTAAAAGACATACCCACATAACTACACACGCACATGGTGAGCAGCGAATCCTGGTCAATCTCGGCGCAAAAGTGAACGTCGTTTACACAAAGGGTTATGAAATTGATAGGGAGAGGGAGAATTAATTCCAAAAGGCTTGCCGTAAACCATTTCGGACGGCGGGTTGACTGAGATCTGGATAAACGATCGGCAAATTTGGGTTAGTGGTGGGTTGGGGTTGGTTGAAGAGAGGGGAATGAAGTGTGCAGTGTAATGGGGTAGTGGCAGGCCGGAGTCGAGGAAGAAGGTGAATGGCGGGGGTCGTGAAATTCTTTCTTGGTCGTGTGTGTGTTTCCAGAATGATGGAGACTATAGGGCTTTTTTTTCTTTTTCTTATCAATTTAAACTTTTTTTTTTAATCTAAGAATTTGCAATTAGATTACCGAATATACCCCTTAAATTAAGTCATGTGCAAGGGCACATGACAATTTAACTGAAAAATTTAACGTCGTTAGTTAAAGTGACCACAGACACAAAAATAAATTAGTTGGATGTGTTGGATGCAAAAAAAATGAGTCGAGTGATCAAATCCACAGAGTCTAAATAGTTGAGTGATTTTTTTTGCAATTTTTCCTTATTTTTAAAAGGTCCACAAGATGAAAGTTTATTGCTCAAAAGCCCTTCGAGACACAACTATCAAAGGTTTTTGGACTCCATACATGGGTATCAGAGTGTCTGATGATAGACGTGTCTGAGCGATGGATGGACCTTAGAGAAAGAAAAAAATGTAGAGTCCTATTAAAGAATAAAAGTTTGGCTGGAGGAGGGCTTTTGAGAAAATGCCCCCTGTGTGAACTGAATGTTCTGTTTTAAGTAAATTTGATATACTGTTAAGTTCTAGCCTTTCTAGATAGCCCTTGTAGTGAAATCCATTGTATGCATGATAAAATGTGAAAGGTCCTAGCTGCCTTAACCTACTACTATATATGGCATGCTCCATCATATACCAACGCAAACTCGCAATATGTTTATAGGTGTTGTTAGCATTTTTTTTTTAAAATAAATGATTTAGCTCTTCGTCTGTATACTATAGCCTAGTTGTGGATGCACATGCACAGTCATCTAATAACATGCCACTATAGCATCCATGATTACCACATCCGTAATTGTTGAGTTAATTAATCAACTTATAGATTGCAATTTGTTTCCATTAGTGGTGGTGTATTAGCACTGTCCTAACTAAGCTAATTTCTGATGGACTATATTCATATCCTATTGTTGTATGTGCAGAAAGTTACCCAATTGCACACACCTATGCCCGGAAACCTGCCATCCTGGTCAGTGCCCATCACCAGATAAATGCTCTAAAAAGGTACCACTAGCATTTGATTTGTATTCAAACATTCCCTTGTTTAGCATTTAGTCTATCGTTTTTCTTTTTAATTAATTAGACTTCTCATTTCAGTGCTCTTAGTCCCACCATACTGTCCTAACTGTAATCTTATGTTTGTTGTTTTTCTTTTATTTATTTACTTAAATAATTCTCATTATTGGCATTGAAAGTAAGTTTGTTCATTTCAAATCATATTTATTTAGTGTAACCTCATACTATTCTTTCATTGGCGAATGCCTGAATAAACGATGATTATGATGTTTCGTAATTATGTTTCAAGGTTGCCGTAGGAGTCATTTCTAACTCCTTGTAATTAGGAACCTTTGCAACCCCAGTGATTCCATATTTGTACGAGTAAATTAGGAAACCCCTTTTATTCATTCTGACAATTGGATCACCCCCTCAAGGGCCTCATTGCGTTTACCAAACTATAGATCCACTAGATTATTCTTCTTGGAAAACTGGCAATGACGGTGCTATTGGAAGAATACAAGACCTGCCCTTAAAACTTGCTGAATTATTCGAAAAAGAACCTTTGCAATGTCAACTTTAAGAGTAGTAGGATTATAGTTGCAGTCAGAGGCGGACACAAGAAGAGTTAAATGGGTGGGCAGTGAACTCACTTACTCAAAAAATTTATGAAGTTTAGTGACTAAGATGTTGGAATTTTAACCACATGTTACAATTCAAGTGTCGAGTCCCATAATGAACATAATTTTTTCACATGAAGCTTTATAGTGTATTTGTGCACCAACCTACAAAATGCTCTAGATCCGCCACTGGCTGCAGTGGCAGAGTAATACGCAGACCAAGTAGGAAGAAATGCAACTGGCTTACAAACTTGATCTAGGAAGTTGGGGGGAGGGTTGAAAGGGCCACAAAGTTTGTTTAATCATCATACATGCCTGCATCCATTTATATGATGGAAAAGGAATGGATTAGAATTTCAAGCAGTTATGACTGTTGGGTAAAATTGTTTAAGACAGCAGGCTGCTAACCAAAAGCAGTACGGATTTTACCCAAGTTCTAAAACCCTACTTCTTAGAACACAAGTTCTCATCGTAGCTTTTTTTTTTTTTTTTGGAAAGGCTTATGTAGCTATTTAGATGATTGCTTTTTTGAAAAAAAACAAATGATATCGAAGTCAGCTATTGATGCTGAATATTGCCAAATATCCTGCCTAATTCTGCCTTTCTCTTCATTGACAAGGTTTTTGTACGCTGTGTGTGCCATAACTTGAAAAAGGAGTGGCCATGCCATCAAGTGCAAGCTGCTTATCGGAGTAATGGTTCTGATCCCAAAGATATATCCAAAAATCAGTTTGGACTCGGACTTCTTCCGTGCAATTCAGATTGCCAGAGTAAAGCAAAAGTCGCGGATTCGGAGTTACAACTTCGTAGATCTAAAGCTATGGAGGAGGTTAGTTCATTATGTTTTCAGTCAGATTATGTGTTGTATCATTCTTATTTGCATGACAAATATAAGGTCTTCATTTTCCACACTTAGTTCTTCATAGATTGAGGGTAGATATGCATGTGTATAATCAGAGACAATCAAGCACAAACAAGATCAAAATGCTTGACTTTTGATTTAATTTAACTGAACCTTATTTACTTGTTACTTTATTCAGAAAAAAGAGCCGGAGACGGAGAACTACACTCGAAAGCGCAAAAAGAGACGGGATCGGATGCAAGAAGACAAGCAACTCTCAGTCCTTGAGGTTTGTTGTACTTAGTACCCCTCCGTCCCAAAATGAATGTCCAAAAAGATTTCAAATTTGCTCTTAATCAAGAGCAAATTTGAAATTTTCTGGACATTAATTTTTTGGGACGGAGGTAGTAGTAAATAAACTCATCCCATTTATTTACTTGCTCAAAAACTGATTTATTTCTGATGAAACAGAAAACAAGTGCTGCTATTAGGAGGCTTCTTATGCTTGTCATCATTCTGGTGACCCTAACTGCGGCTGCATATTATGGTTATAAAGGCCTCTTGTGGCTCTCTGATTGGATGAACGAAGTTGAATTACAAAGAACACGAAAAAGATACCCAAGAATCTAATCATCTTTTCTCAGCAGTAATCGATAAGTCACGAGGTTAGTAGCTTAAACCTCTGACAATCCGCCGGATCTGGATTTTTTTTTTTTTTTTTTTTTAATTTATTCAGTTTTTTGTCTTTGATTAAGTTATATGTTCTGGAACAAGTTTGAAAGAGTGGTACATGATTTTCTTTTGTTTTCATTTTTTATACATAGTTTTTTTTACCTACATCCCATTTGGGAGGGAGCGTATAATTTTGACTTTGTACCAAAATAATGTAGTGTATAATACTAATAATTCGTTAGTATAAACAATTCGTTTGGTAAGAAATATATTGTTGATGAAGTTGTTGTGAAACAGAAGTAGTCATCTTGTAATTTATTTCACCAATTACAATTACATGACTGACGAAATATCTCTACGTTGACAAGTCATTGAGTTGGTGAAAACTATGGCATTTGACCATAAATTACTACTATCCGAATCAATGTTAAATATTCTTCTTTTTTATCCCAAAACTAAATCTCCCTTCTACATAAGAAAATAATTATTATCAAATTTTATCATGGTATAAATAAATAAATAAATAAATATGAAGTTTTTTTTTTAAAAAAAATAATTACAATTTAAAAACTGCTACATTTATTATGAACCAAAGGAGTATGAAAGTATCACAAAAATGTCAACATTTTAGGTCAAACTGTGGTGGCAAAATTAAATAACAAGTAAACGTAACTGTTTTACAATGTTATTATATAAGTAAAATGTAACATTCGTTTATAAAAATTGTTACTTTCTTGTTTTTACAATGTTACTAACACAAGTGTTTTTAGTTCTAAAGTGTAAATAGTTGAATTATTACTTTTCTATACATATGTGTTACAATTATGTATAAACACTGTTACACGTTTGTTACATTTTAGTTGTAATAAGTATTACTTTTGGCAAATGAAGAAAACATAAAAATAGAACACTGTTACTTTTCTGTATATATGTATTACTTTTATGTATACAAACTGTTACATATAAGTAACACGTTTGTTACATTTAGTTATAGTAACTATTACTTTTGACAAACCGAAAAAAAAAAATAATAAATAAATTTACTTGTGGGTCATGGATCCGGGTCATGAGTCAAAATGACCCATCTCTGCTATGAGACGGGTCATAGTGTTCTCATACAATACAAGTTTTTGACATTTTTTATTAATGCTTTAAATTAAGATTAAAATAAATTATGGTTTAGTTTGGGGTGAGAGAAAGGAGTAGGACATATGTACACTGCTGTCTGGTGGTGGTAGTAATAAAGGTGGGGCAAACATCATCATCATAACTTTATGCCGGTGCCGGAGATGAGTCACCGGCAATCTAGCGGCGGCCACTATTTATTATTCCTCATTAATTTTCATATTAGTGTGGTGGTGGCAGGGACCGTCTGATTATTTCAAGTTGCCCTACTCCAAAAATATAGTTTGGGGGCACCACCCACCCCCACCCCAAATGGCACTTCAATTGACGGCTTTTTCTTTTGTGGAATTGATTTTTCTCTAGTCAATATTTGACCCCACCACCCTTTATGATTTAGAATTTAAATAAGTAATTGGACCACTTTTTGGTTACATATTGCTACAACACTTTCCTCCATCCTTCTTGCGATGGGGTTCTTGGATTTGGGGTCACTGTTATCGCTGTATACTCCTTCCTTCCGTCCCACTTAAATTAAAATAATTTTTTTTTTTTTATCAAACTAGTTATACTTTACTAATAATTTTGATGAAAATCTAAAAATAATTATCGAGTTCTTTTTTTTTTTTTAAAGCAAACTATACATAATTGTATTAATAAAATTTAAGAATACAGCGTTCCACAAATGACGGAAGCTCGTCCATAATGTAATACTAGTTGCAAATAAGATTTACACATAAATTTCCTAACACCCAAATCTCCAATAAATGTCCTTGGAAACCATAACACGTGATGCTCAAATGTTTTTCCAAGTAAAACTTAAGACACGGCTCAACAATGTCCTTTAGTAAACCCTCGAACGGTAATAATTTGGCTTTGAAAATGCAAAAAAAAAAAAAAATAAAAAAAAAATGATGCATTTGAGTCGGTAGTAAATTTGCAACCAAACATCTCAAGCATTGCACCAAGAACAAATATAAAAAATATTGTAAGCCTCTCACAGAAGAGAAAAACAAAAGCTTCCTTTAACAAGGGGGTGGGGAGAAGGCAAAAGTTTCTCCTCATCTTTTTCTCAATAACTTAACTTGCACATAATTTAAAGATTGAAATACAATCTGACATTCCTTTGAAAACGAAGCAAGTGCTAAAAAAAATACTAATAATACGCCCAAGACATTGTTCGATAAATACATGAACATCGACATGATAGCGATAACAATGAAGATTGAGAGCTCAGTCGGAACTAATAAGATGTTTCAATTATAACTAAGTTCTAGCTTTCGAATCTAAATATATTCCAAGCACAAGAAAACATACAAGAAATGTGCAAAAGAGAGAAAATAAAATAAATTGCAAAGATGAGAGAACTTCTTCTTTCGAATAAATAATTTCATGTATTTCTTGTTGGCTGCTAGTGTTCACAAAACCCTACACTACAGCTCATGTTAGTCTTTACACTCCAAAATAAAAAAATAGAAAGAAAAAAATCTAAAAATCAAGAACCAAAAACATTTCCTAAAACTTACTCGGAAACAATTGAATTTGGACCACTAGAGATGCTTCCATGGCTGTCATCGCATAGTGCCAATGCTCGTTCCAAATTAGCAACAATAACAGCCATGGTCGGTCTCTCTCTTCCCTCCAAATTCACACAATGCATTGCAGTATACGCCACCAGCTCCACCGCCTCTGCTTCATTCAGCTCCGGTGGCCCTACCCGCTTGTCTAATATCTTCTCCAACTCTCCAACCATGATTACCGGAACAGCGTAGTCCACCACACTAATCGGTGCACCACCTTTTTCACCACTCTTGAATATGGCCCTCTTCCCGGTCAAAAGCTCTAATAATACTACTCCAAGACCATATACATCGCTTTTCGCTGTTAACACGTTTAGACCATAGTATTCTGGATCTATGTATCCAACTGTGCCCGCTGCTTTTGTTGGTCTATACTCTCGATCATCTTCAGGACCCATTAAAGATAATCCGAAATCAGAAACCCTAGCTACCCAATTTGAGTCCAACAATATGTTAGACGACTTGATGTCTCGATGTATTATAGGAGGAACTGCGTAATTGTGGAGGTACTCGATCCCACGAGCAGCATCTAATGAAATCTTGATCCTCACTTTCCATGTATTCAAAACGCTGCTACTCTTCTCTACATTGTTCTTGTCATGCAAATGATCATAAAGAGCTCCATTTTTCATGTACTCGTAAACCAACAGCCTCTCGTCCCTCTCTTCACAATAACCAACAAGCCTGACTAAATGCTTGTGATGAAGTCTAGACAAGAAAGCCAATTCTGAATCAAATGCACTCTCTTTCTCCTGAAACTTCTTTGTCCTTAGGCTTGTTTCTCCTCGTTTGATAGCTACCTCGCGACCATCCAACAATTTGCCTCTGTACACAACACCAAAACTCCCAGCACCAATCTTGTTCTCAAGAGAGAAATTGTTAGTAGCTAGAGCTAGGTCAGCAAAAGTAAACTCCTCTTCCCTGTCTGCATACTTGGACGAGGTCCCACTCCTTTGCCGCCTGAAAGCTCTTGAAGTTTGTCGCCTGATGGTAGATGATCTTGAAAGTGGGCTGCTAAATGATGGTGGGGGAGCATTGTGATTTGTACCAGTAATAGTAGGCTGCACGGAATTATGAATTTTCTTCTTCCCACAACAAACACCAGTCCACAAACAAAAAATGATCGTACAAATACCTGAAAAAACTCCAATTGATCCAACAATTACAAATGCCAGTAATCCTCTTCTCAATGGCCGGGAGGGCGAAGATGGTGAAGAATTAACACTAGGAGGTGGAGACACAGGAAATCTTGGAGGCGATGAACTTGGTAATCTACAAGGCCTACATATTAATCCATTACCAGAACAGAGTGTTTCAGATTGCGGGTATATACCACAATCACAACTAGATAGGAGAACACATGGTCCGGGAAGAATCCTTGGTAATGAAAGCTCAGCCCCTAAAGAATTTGAATTGTTAACCCATCCAGGCCCCCAACAAATCACAGAAAAATTACTGGTAGTTAACCCGCAAGTAAAATCCAACCCAGCTGTAATTGACTCAAATGAAACCCTTTCTGCAAAAGAGTTTGAAAACTCGGTCCCTCCACCCCAACAAATCACAGTATTATTTAATGGCCGCAGCGCACAAGTATGGTTGGCGCCAAGGGCGACGCCGGAAAAATCATAGGCAGTATGAATTGGAACGTTCAACTGTCCTGAATTATTACTACCTCTACAAATAAGAAAACCAGTATTGTTCAATCCACATGCGTGACTACCTCCTACAAAGATATTTAACATTGACTGATTCGTAAACTGACCTTGAATCGTACTCGCAATTGCGTTGTTACCCCAACATAAGACTCGACTATTGTTCAATAGAACGCCGCAAGTAAACCCTAATCCCGACGAAATTGAGCGAAATTGAGACGACCGATCCGGCAACTGTGCTAAAACGTTGTCGTCTCTCCAACAATTAGCGTTTCTAGAACCGTTAGAGAGCGCACAAATTTGCGCGTCGCCGACGGTTAGGTCTTGTAACACGATCGTGTCGTTGTAGTACAATCGTTTGGGAGTGAAGTTAGGGTTCCAGCAAATGAGAACGAATCCGCCGGACCGGACGCCGCAGATCACGTCACGACCGCCGGCGATGGATTCGAAGGAGACGTTAGAGAATACATCGGTGAGAGTTCCGTTCCTCCAGCATTGAATGCTGTGAGACGGTTGGTCAGCGATGATGCCGCAGATGGTGGTGGTAGAAGCGGTGGCGCCATAGCTGACGGCTAATGTTGTAGCTGAGCCGCCGAGGCAATGGACTGAGATTGGGGGACGAAAGAAGAAGATGACGAGGAGGAATGTGACGGTGGAGATGACGGCGGGAAAGAGTGTCGTCATCTAACGGAGGGAGAATCGCCGGCGATGAGTTTATGCACTGGTTTAGTCCCTTTCATTTGTAGAGAGAGAGAGAGAGAGAGTTTTTTTTAGTGAGATTAGGATATCAACTCATTTGGTTAAGTTTCAATCCTTTAGTTTGGATTCATCTTAATCACCTTCTAAGCAATACTCCTATACGGAGTATTAACTATGTTACGCTCACTTTAATAATATAAAGTTTGATATTATCTTTTATTAAATTAATTAAATCACTAAAAATCTCGTACTTCCTCTGTTCCATACTTATTGCTATCAAATAAGATAAGAGTGCACGGGGATTAAGAAAATAGGTTGAAAAAGTAAGTATTGTGAGTGGGTAGGAGAGAGAAAATAAGTTTGAGGATAGTTGTTGTGAGCGGAAAGGAGAGGGGTCTCGTTGAGAGAGTAAATCATTTTGCCTCTTATGGGTGGGGCATGGTAAGCTCATTTATTTTCTCGTCGAGATCCGTTTCATGTGTAAGACCATCTCACACAAGACTTCCTCTTAGAATATACTTCATGTGTCACACTTTTTCTCAAACTTGCTTGAACTTTGAAGCCCATTAACCTACTTCTATAGAAAGCAATGGTAAGCAAAGTTCTAAAATCGCAAGGCTACCTCTTGGCGCCGAATCCGGGCCGAGCGCTAGAGGCCTAGGCGAACTATTTTTAGAACAAATATATTAAGTAAATAAGACAACAATTACCAATCAACTCTTTCTCAAATATTATGCTTTTAGTTTACCAATCAACTCTTTCTCAAATATTATGGTTTTAGTTTACTCCAACAAAATTCTTACTCCATTCGCCCGACTAATGTTCACGCCTAAAGTTTGCATGCTTATTAAAGAAATAAAAAAAAAACAAGGGAAAAAGTCATGTAGGTTGGGGTATAATTGTCTAAGACACTATTCATGATGCAAGTGGCTAAAAAGTAAGTGAAGCATATGTTTTCTGGGAATTATTCAAAAAGTTGTGGACATTTATGTCTACAACCCTACTATCTCTATTTCGAAATACATGTTGTTTTAGATTTCTCCACACATGTTAAAAAAAATGCAATTAATACGTATTAAAAGACTTATGTGCCCTTAACAGAATCCAATTTCCTAAGCAGTTTAAATGCATATACAAGAAACAGTTCATAATTAATGAATAAGGGTATAATAGATAAACATGAGTAAATATTCTTTGGTAATAGTAAAACGTCAATTATTTTAGAACAAAAAATTAACTCTTAAAACGAAAACGACATACTCCTTCCGTCCCACCCGAAATAGGATTTTGGTAAACTTGACTTTACTTTGACCAAGTCTTTTGAAGAAAATATAATAATCCAAATAAAAATTTAAAAATTGTTATTGTATCACAATTAATAATACTCTCAATAACAATTTTTCAAATTATATTAGGATAATTATTTCTTATTTAAATTACATGATCAAAGTATAAAAAAAGCTACCAAAAAACTATTTCGGACGGGACAGAGGGAGTATATTTTAAAACGAAAGGAGTATCACTTGTTATCATTTTAGGAATAAAGCAATGTGTGAACTTTAGTTTGAGATGTATCAAAAAGGAAAGTCTGAACTTTAGTCTGGGACCGGAAAGATTTAACTTTTGAAGAAACAACCATATAACCAACTCAATAAAGTGTAAATCCAAGTAATTATGCTTAAATAATTTAATACAACTAGTGTTACACCCGTGCGTTAAACGCATGGCCAAAACACTTTAACAAAAAAAAATCAAAATAGTTACTGTAACTACTACTCCCTTCGTCCCAGACTATATGTTCACCCTCTCATTTGCATGGAGATTAAGAAATAGTGGAAGTGATGTAAGTATAAAAGTAAAGTATGAGAGAAAATGAATAGGAGAGATTAGTGGGTTTGATTGGTCTTGTGAGTAGAAAAGTAAAATAGGAGAAATAATGAGTAAGACGAATGGTAAAGATTCTGGTCATTATAAGAAGTGAATATGTACTATGGGGCAGACTAAAAATAAGAGATGAACATATATTATGGGACAAAGGAAGTATAAAAGATACTCCTTTTTTCTCATCTTAGACTTCAATATCCAAGCAATATTTATTAACTTGATCGCATTTTACCATGCATTTGAAGAAATTGCGATTATCGTAGTAAAAAAATTAAATTTATTGTTGAGAGTATTATTAATGGTGAATCAATAATATTTTTTACAATTTTATTATTATTATTATTATTATTATTATTATTATTATTATTATTATTATTATTATTTTGAATTTAGCCAAACTCTAGTTAGGTCAACAATTTTTTCATTAATTGTTAAAAGATTAAAATGAGACAAAAGTGTTGGGTTTCGTAGTAACATGCGCAGCGGAATTAAGCATTTAAAATTTTATGAAACCCAAAGCCTATAGATCCATTCATACGATTATGACAAATACATCTACTATGAATACAAGAATACTAACCCTTGAAGCGTTTCTTGATTTCTTGATCTTTGAGTCTTTGGTTCTTCGCGGCTTTCGAATCACGAACGCAGGAAAACGAACACGAAGATGATAACGGAATCACCCTCTATGGATATCCACACGCGAACGAATATTAAGAACTCTTTCTTAATCTTGACTGCTAGATCAAAAGGAACTATATGATTCTATGTATTATTGATCTTTGATTCTCAATCTCAATCAATAATTATGTTTCTCCAAACAAGTGAATCAATATTTTTCAATGGCTGGGACTGATGTATTTATATGGGTATAAGTCCTTAACCCTTAAGGACTTAGGATACCCAAATCCCGTCACAATTTGTGCTGCAATTAATTCCTGGCCGACATCACTGGCACGGTCGTGCTCCAAAACTGGCACGGTCGTGCCAATTCCTTCGAGGTAAGCTTCCCAGCCGCCCATTATTGGCACGGTCATGCATTGTATCTTTCACGGTCGTGCCGAGCACAGCACGGTCGTGCTTGATAGTTTGGCACGGTCATGCCAACCTTGTCGCCAGGCATTGCCCTTTGGTCGATTTATGGCACGGTCTTGCCAGACCAAAACACAGCCATTTTTCCAATTCGTTCTCTTGTGTGTGACCCCATAGGATTATATCAAGTTGACAATGAGCCCAAACACACTTTGTCTCATAAATCATGAGCGGACCCTAGAAGGCCATCATGATTACCCAAATGATATAACTTGTTAAAGTTCGTTAATCCATTAGAGAACATATTACAATCTCTTTGTTTCACGATGTCTATTGAACGTAAGCCATGGTTAATGGTCAACTTACATAGTCCAATGCTTTCTCGATCCCAAATGTATTGATAAGACAAATCTTATTTGAGCACGACCATGCATTTCATCAATACCATTCATTGAGTAGCCAAAGCTTAACATCTCTCTTGACGAGGAACAAATCCTTTCTTGGCTTATTACTATTCCCTACATGATTCCGATTATGCCAATCATATTTTTTATAACTACCCGGTTAGGGGTAACGTTTGAATATGTCAAACATAATGTTCATCAAGTGGAAGACTATAATAACCTCAGGTCTAAAGATTCCAGTAATATAACTATATGAGACTTAATTATGACATTGTGACCATGACATAAATCTCATACGGGTCAGTCCAGTATTTGGTCTCCAACAAATACACATAAGTTTAATTGTATCCCATACACCATAATCATCATATGATTATCTATTAAACTTATACTAACAATTATTACATAATTATCAGAGACGGAGATTATTATAATAAACATGCAAATGATATAATAATCAACATTCAATATCTTTATTAAAACATAATCAATAGATAACATTAATCGTTCTCATAACGTGCCTAGAGCATACAACACCAACAATCTCCCACTTGCACTAGGCCTAATTAATGTGTCGAATACCCATAGACCTAACATGACCATCATGCTTTGCTTGTGGAAGACCCTTTGTCAATGGGTCGGCAATGTTATCATTAGTCGGTACTCTGCAAATATTTACGTCACCTCTATCAACGATCTCTCGAATGATATGAAAACGCCTAAGTATGTGTTTGGATTTCTGATGTGATATTGGTTCCTTTGCTTGAGTAATAGCACCATTATTATCACAATAAAGGTCTATTGGGTTAGCAATACTAGGAACCACCACCAATGAACTTCTTGATCCAAACAGCCTCCTTTGAAGCATCGGATGCATCAATATACTCAGCTTCCGTTGTAGAATCTGCCACGGTACTTTGCTTAGAACTCTTCCAGCTAATAGCACCTCCATTTAGCACAAATACAAATCCATATTGCGATCTTGAATCATCTTTCTCAGTTTGGAAGCTTGCATCTGTGTAACCACTTACAACAAGATCATCTTCCAATCCTCCATACACCAAGAACGAATCTTTAGTCTTTCGCAAGTACTTAAGAATCGTCTTGACTGCAATCCAGTGACTCTCACCGGGATCTGATTGGTATATGCTCGTCATGTTCAAAGCATACGAGACATCGGGTCTAGTACATATCATGGCATACGTGATTGATCCAATTGCGGAAGCATATGGAATCCCAATCATTCTCTTACGCTCATCAGTCGTCTTAGGACACTGATTCTTGCTTAGAGATATGCCATGACCCACTGGCAAATTTCCTCTTTGAGAGTTTTCCATGCGGAATCTCTTAAGAACTTTGTCAATATATGTATCTTGACTTAGACCAATAAATTTCTTAGATCTATCACGATAGATTCTAATATCAAGGATATACGCGGCTTCTCCCATATCTTTCATTGAGAAACACTTTCCTAACCAAGTCTTTACAGACTGCAGTGCAGGAATGTCGTTTCCAATTAGCAACATGTCATCAACATATAGTAATAGAAATAATACTATACTCCCACTAATCTTCTTGTATACATAAGGCTCATCTTCGTTCTTGATGAATCCAAGCTCTTTGATCGATTCATCAAATCGAAGATTCCAACTCCTTGAAGCTTGCTTCAATCCATAGATAGATTTTTCCAACTTGCATACTTTATTAGAATTTTTTTGGAATTACAAAACCTTCAGGTTGTGTCATATAAACATCCTCAAGTAAGTTCCCGTTAAGGAACGCTGTTTTGACATCTATTTGCCATATCTCATAGTCAAAATATGCGGCTATGGCAAGTAAAATTCTTATAGACTTGATCATTGCTACGGGCGAAAAGGTTTCATCATAGTCGATTCCATGAATCTGCCTATAGCCTTTTGCTACAAGTCTAGCTTTATAAGTATGCACCTTTCCATCCATGTCAGTTTTCTTTTTGAAAACCCACTTGCATCCAATGGTTTTTACACCTTCGGGCGCATCAATCAAGTTCCAAACTTGATTATCATACATGGACTTAATTTCAGATTCCATGGCTCCAAGCCATTTATCTGAATCAGGAGCGGACATCGCTTCTTGGTAGGAAGTAGGTTCGTCATCAACTATGACTTCCACTTCATTGCTATCCGTCATGAGAAATCCATATCTCTCAGGTTCGGATCGCACCCTACCAGTTCTGCGAGGAACTTGAGTATTCTGAATAGGTTCCACAACTCCTTGTGAGACTTGGTCAGATCCAACATTTTGTTCCATGTAACTATCGGGTTCTTGAACCTCTTCAAGACTAATTTTACTCCCACTAGTTCTTTTAGAGAGAAACTCTTTCTCTAGAAAAGCACCATCTCGTGCAACAAACACTTTGTTGTCCGTGCGGTTGTAAAAATAGTATCATTTAGTTTTTTTTAGGATATCCCACGAAATTACATTTATCAGACTTGTGTGCGAGTTTGTCAGAGATCATTCTCTTGACATAAGCTTCACAACCCCAAATCTTCATAAAAGAAATATTAGGCTTCTTTCCTTTCCACATCTCATATGGTGTCTTTGGAACAGATTTTGTTGGAACATTATTTAGTGTAAGAGCGGCAGTTTCTAGTGCATGTCCCCAAAAGGATAAAGGAAGATCAACTTGACTCATCATGGAGCGGACCATATCTAATAAAGTCCTATTTCTCCGCTCAGACACACCATTCCATTGTCGTGTTCCGTGGAGTTAATTGTGAAACAATTCCACAATCTTTAAGATGATTGTCAAATTCTTGGCTTAAATATTCTCCACCACGATCGGATCGAAGTGCTTTGATAGTTTTGCCAAGTTGATTTTGTACTTCATTTTGAAATATTCTAAATATCTCAAAAGACTCACTTTTATGTTTCATTAAGTAGACATAGCCATATCTACTAAAATCATCAGTAAAAGTTATGAAGTATTGATATCCTCCCCTAGCACTGCTGCTCATTGGTCCACACACATCAGTATGTATGAGTCCCAATAAGTCACTAGCCCTTTCACTACTCTTAGTAAAATGTGTCTTTGTCATCTTTCCAAGTAAACAAGACTCACAAGTTTCATATGATTCGAAATCATGTGAATCTAAAAGTCCGTCCCCATTGAGTTTTGAGATACGCTTCTCATTATATGACCAAGACGGCAATGCCACAAATAAGTATGATTTACATCATTAGGTTTGGATTTCTTATTTACATTATAAATATTCTCATTATTCCCACTTTCAACATCAAGAACATAAAGGCCATTAAATGAACATGCAGTACAATAAAGCATCTCATTTAAATAAATAGAAAATTTTTTATTCTTAATAAGAAAACTATAACATTCATTATCCAAACAAGAAATTGAAATAATATTTCTACTTAAATCTGGAACGTAATAACAATTGTTCAAAACAAGAATTAATCCGCTAGGTAAAATGACATCATATGTTCCTACGGCTAATGCAGCAACTCTTGCTCCATTCCCCACACGTAGGTCCACTTCGCCATCTTTAAGTAGCCTTCTATTCCTTAGTCCCTGCACATTTAAACAAATGTGAGATCCACATCCGGTATCTAATACCCAGGAGCTAGAAGTAGAAAGAAGAACATCTATAACATAGATACCTGAAGTAGAGGCAGTCCCACTGCTCTTCTTCTTCTTCATCTCTTCCTTGTAAACCTTGAAATTGCATTTCCAATGACCAATCTCATTGAAGTGGAAAAGCAGGTTTAGCCACATTAGCATTGGCAACAATTGCCTTGCCAATTTTGGGTTTGACAACTTTTGTCTTACCTTCTTTTCCCTTGCCTTTTTGGCCCTTTCCTTCCTTTGATACTATGAGCACAGGAGCGGCTTCTTTACCGATTTTCTTTTCCGCTGTCTTTAGCATCCCATGCAACTCAGACAGGGACTTATCCATCCCATGCATATTAAAGTTCATTACGAACTGATTATAGCTTTTGGGCAATGAATTAAGAATAAAATCAGTGGCCAACTCAACCTCAATGGGATGGCCAAGCCTCTCTAGATGCTCAAAGTGAGCCTTCATCTTTAGAACATGAGGGCCCACAGCCTGCCCATCACTCATCTTGCATGAGATGATTCTTGCCTTACCTGTTCTTGAAACATGTCTTTCAACTCAACAGCAAGGTCATATGCCTCCAAGTGTTCAAGAGTCTTCTGAAGCTCAGGACACATGACTGCAAGCATGAGACAACCCACCTCACGAGAATCACTCTTGTGCTTCTTGTAGGAGTTTCTCTCATCCTTGGGGCAGATGATTCAGGTTCATCCTCAGGAGCGGGCTCTTCAAGAATATAGAGCTTATCTTCATACTTTAGAACAACTCTAAGGCTACGGATCCAATCCGTGAAGTTAGATCCATTTTCTTGAAGCTTTTCCTTCTCAAGGATAGATCGCAATGATAAATTTGTACTTTGAGCCATTATCTACAATTATGCAAACATATAATTAAATATAAGTACCAACTTAGTTTTAAAGATATTACAAATGTTAGTATTTCACAAATACTCCCACTAAATTATATAACCTTCATATACATCCAATGTATAATATAATTTAATTGGGCTAAGATCCATATTTCATTTAATTTTACGTCCGTGGTGGCAAGATGCATAAAATTAAACTATTTAGGTAGATAACTCTTTATCAATCATACCATATATGACTCTTAGATCTTTTATGAGATTATATCAAGACATCATATGTCATGCATGTTTTAATCCCATCTATACCTTAGGCCCAAAACTCTTTTGATAGCCTAATTAAGTCAACCCACTTTAAACGCATAGGAACCACTCTTTCACTCATCTTGTTCATACATGAATAAAATCAATGCACCTCGCGATGGTTAGAGCGCGCATGAAAGTATCCATGTAATCCCAAGTGTTTTAATCATGGGTCGGCACGGAACTTAAATTTTAATTGAAGGTTCACAACATATAACATATAACACATTCATGATCACATAAGATAAACATGTTACACATCAAGTTTAGTCATTAAATTAATCTCCATTAATTTAAGCATGATATTATGTGTCATTAGTTTCTCTATAATTATGAGGATGGGACTATTTGAACTTTGGTTATTATCTCCAAATCAAGACAACAAAATGCGGCCGAACTAAGCCATAAGGAAACCACAATTCCGCACTAATCCAAGAAACCAAGAAAGTATTCCATGTGGTCGAAACTAAGCAATAGATGGTCTCGATGAACGTAGGTCAATTGCATTCACAATTCCACATGGATCTCCAATCTTCGAATAAAGAACTTTGTTTCTCAATTTTAGCAATTATGAACTCTTCATAATTCTAACTTCATTTTATCTTTGAATCTTTGATTACGATCAAGTTTGGGAAACACAGTCTCGAGAACGTAGGCTAGCCATCAAAACCTTGAACCAATCTCAGAATTCAACAGACTAAAACAAATAGGAAATTCAAACCCCCAGATCCACACCCGCGACCTAAAGGCCGCACCCGCGCAAGACCCGGAGGTCCGGCCAGGTCGCCTACTAGGTCCGGTCGGACCCTTCGAAAATTCAGAATTTTAAAGTTCCAAAATTTGTCCCAAATTGTTTTTCCCGATTCAATTAGGATTTGGTGTTCTTGGTGATCCAATCACCATGATCATCAAAACCTTGAATAAATAATTTATTCATGAATTTCTAGATTATCAAAACTTTGATCCAATAAAAAATTGATAACCCAACAATTTTGAATCCAACATAATTTTTATTGCGATTGAATAGTGCGATTAAAGTTTATGAAACAATAAACCACATAAACGCATATAACACATAAACATCATAATCCCAATATTCAAATCATGCTAGGCACATAAACAATTTATATACACACAACATGATTATGTATTGAAATAATCAACATGAACGGGGCTCTGATACCACTGTTGGGTTTCGTAGTAACATGCGCAGCGGAATTAAGCATTTAAATTTTATGAAACCCAAAGCCTATAGATCCATTCACACGATTGTGACAAATACATCTAATATGAATACAAGAATACTAACCCTTGAAGTGTTTCTTGATTTCTTGATCTTTGAGTCTTGGGTTCTTCGCGGCTTTCGAATCACGAACGTAGGAACACGAACACGAAGATGATAACGAAATCACCCTCTATGGATATCCACACGCAAACGAATATTAAGAACTCTTTCTTAATCTTGACTGCTAGATCAAAAGGAACTATATGATTTTATGTATTATTGATCTTTAATTCTCAATCTCAATCAATAATTATGTTTTTCCAAACAAGTAAATCAATCTTTTTCAATGGCTGGGACTGATGTATTTATATGGGTATAAGTCCTTAACCCTTAAGGACTTAGGATACCTAAATCCCGTCACAATTTGTGCTGCAATTAATTCCTGGCCGACATCACTGGCACGGTCGTGCCCCAAAACTGGCACGGTCGTGCCAATGCCTTCGAGGCAAGCTTCCCAGCCGCCCATTATTGGCACGGTCGTGCATTGTATCTTGCACGGTCGTGCCGAGCACAGAACGGTCGTGCTTGATATTTTGGCACGGTCGTGCCAACCTTGTCGCCAGGCATTGCCCTTTGGTCGATTTATGGCACGGTCGTGTCTTCTAAAGAGCACGGCCGTGCCAGACCAAAACACAGCCATTTTTCTCTTTTTCCAATTCATTCTCTTGTGTGTGACCCCATAGGATTATATCAAGTTGGCAATGAGCCCTAACATACATTGTCTCATAAATCATGAGTGGACCCTAGAAGGCCATCATGATTACCCAAATGATATAACTTGTTAAAGTTCGTTAATCCATTATAGAACATATTACAATCTCTTTGTTTCACGATGTCTATTGAACGTAAGCCATGGTCAATGGTCAACTTACATAGTCCAATGCTTTCTCGATCCCGAATGTATTGATAAGACAAATCTTATTTGAGCACGGCCATGCATTTCATCAATACCATTCATTGAGTGGCCAAAGCTTGACATCTCTCTTGACGAGGAACAAATCATTTATTGGCTTATTACTCTTCCCTACATGATTCCGATTATGCCAATTATATTCTTTATAACTACCCGGTTAGGGGTAACGTTTGAATATGTCAAACATAATGTTCATCAAGTGGAAGACTATAATAACCTCAAGTCTAAAGATTTCAGTAATATAACTATATGAGACTTAATTATGACATTGTGACCATGACATAAATCTCATACGTGTCAGTCCAGTATTTGGTCTCCAACAAATACCCATAAGTTTAATTGTATCCCATACACCATAATCATCATATGATTATCTATTAAACTTATACTAACAATTATTACATAATTATCAGGGATGGGGATTATTATAATAAACATGCAAAGGATATAATAATCAACATTCAATATCTTTATTAAAACATAATCAATAGATAACATTAATCGTTCTCATAACGTGCCTAAAGCATACAACACCAACAAAAATGAGTATATAACAAAAAATATAATAGCATATACTACCTCCGCCTCAGCTCAATGTGCACTTTTACTCTTCATGTGGTCAATTCATTCTAACTTTGATCATAATTTTGTGAAAATCTAAGTATTATTATGAAATTTTAAAAGTTGTTATTGATTTATTTTTAGGAATAGTATCAATAACATCTTTTTAAATTGCATAGAAATATATAGATTTTCATAAAATTAAGGTCAAAGTTCAGTTGAGTTGACCAAAAAAGTCAAACAGTGCACATTGAGCTGATACACAGAGGTTAGTACTATTTTTAAAAAGCAAATCTATGTGAATGATCTTTTTTTCACCACAAAGTTCTAATTAATGGGCTGTTAATTAAATACATTACTCTCTTTGTTTCAGAATATATGTCCACATTTCCCCTTTAGTCTGTCCTATAGTATATGTTCACTTCCAAAAATGGTAAAAAAAAAAATCTTTAATATTCCTCCCACTCATTCTCTCTCATAATTTACTTTTATACTCACAACACTAATCAACTTATTATTCCCTACCACTCATTCTCTATCCTACTTTAATTTCATACTACAACAACGGGAACAAAATAAAAGAGTTCCTTATTTAAGATTTTCCCCCAAAACCTACTCTTTCAAAATTACTCCCGTTTATTGTCTTTTGTCCAATGATACGGATTGTTACGCGTAAGCTTCAGATAAAACATTATTAACGCGTAGAATACGTGATACGTGCGTTTTTTGAGTAAATTACGGGATTTTTTTTTATTAAAGCAAAATTACGGGAGTTGAAAGGGTTAAAGAAGGATAAAATCTGTTCAAATAGTATTTATTGAGGGAGTTCATTAAAAAAACATGTTTGGTATTCCTAAATTTTCTCTAGTCATATCTTAACTATGAGTTTGTCTCAGAGATAATTATTCATGTTTCATGCATAATTCTTTTAACAACATGTAGAATTTTATTGCAACACTCATCTTCAATATATGCATTCCAAAATAGAAAAAAATAAATTTATTTATATTCTTTTATAAAGATGATTATGATTAATATATGCAATCAAAATTGGAAAAAAAAAAACATATTACTCTGCATTAAAAACATATCAAATACATATAATTTTCATGGAATTTAAATGATTATATATATTTATTGTACCGTATTTTTAATATGTATTTGATTAATCAATAAGATTTACATGGGTTGTTATGAGATTTTATGGAGTTTGGAAAATCACGACAACTGTTTGCTTAGAAATAAGATCAGATGACGGTTTCTATATATAGCATTGTCTATTTGAGCGGGAAAATTGTGTAAGAAAGTTGTGTTATGATCTCTTGTGCCATTATATAATAGATAGATATTTGATTTTCTAAAAGAAAATCAATACTTCAAGTTTAATTTGAAACGAAAGAAGTATCAAATTTTATTCTTTATCAACAAAATAAAATTAAAAAATGCTTCTTTATCAACAAAATTTAAAAATGCTAATGGATATTACCATCATTAGGACCTTTGATATTTCAATGATAAATTGAAGACTTTCAAGTCCGTTAAAAAGTAAATTCTCGGAAGTTGTCTTCTTTATCAAGTAGAGATAAAATGAGTTGGACTAATAACGACAAGAATTACTCAGTTATCTCCACAAACAAAAATTATCTTGGCTTAATTAATTACGAGGAAGTCTTGTGTGAGACGGTCTCACACATGAGACAGATCTTGACAAGAGAGAAAATGGGCTTGCCCTGCCCCGCCCCACCTGTAGGGGGCAAACCATTTAATCTCTCAAGGAGATCCGTCTCACGTGTGAGACCGTCTCATACAAGTTTTTGTCATTAATTATACTCCTTTTGCCAGAGGCGGAGCTAAGAAGGTGTTAAGGGGGGCAATTGCCCCCATTGATTTGAACAATTTTTTCTTTTAGTAGTGCAAATTTTTCGAAATTATGAGGGTTTAGTGTAATTTTTATAAATTGCCCCTTTGATTTAAAGGAAAAAATACACTAAGATTCATTTTGCCCCCATTGAGTAAATTTCCTGGCTCCGCCAATGCCTTTTGCCTCGTATCCTTTTCATCACAAAATTGAAGGTCCGATTTTAATAACAGAGAGCAAAACAAATAAATAATACCCCTTCCGTCTCAAGTTAACTTGAACTAATAGTCAACTTAATACATACGAGTATAATTTTGACCACTAAGAAATTCAATCCTTTCTATTCGAGTTGGTAAACAAAAAGAATCCAAATTAGAAAGAAAAAGAAAATATTTAAGGTGGGGTGGGGCACATTTGCAATGAACCGAAGAAGAATCAAAACCGTGACCAAAAAGGCAAAATTTGAATTACTACCTTTCTAGGTCAATATTCAATGTAGAAGAAGTCGCATGTAATTTTTCATGAAGACCGGGCCATAATGCTATAAGTGGGTAAAAGTAAAACTGACCATGTCTTCCTCTTAACAAAAACTATGGCCTTTTTGTGAACTACAATCTAAGAGCTTAGCTTATATGTCATCTCTCATATTTTCATTGAAAAAGATGGGACCCTCTCCTAACATTTCTTAAAATCCATATACGTGTGTGTATATACACTCTCCGTCTCAAAATAATTGTCGTTTAAGAGTTAAATTTTGTTTCAAAATATTTGTCACTTTACCATTATTAAGGCATCTTTGCTCATTTGTGTCAGCTATACCTGATGAGACCGAGCCTTCTGGGCCGGATGCTCGCCGGTCTAGAATCAATGCGATCTAACGCGCCCGAACCGGACCTGAACTCTGGAGGCCTAACCGACAAGGAACGCGGGCTGGTAAGCCCGAGAGGATTTATCTCCTGATGAATATGCCCGAGTTGACTCTGCCTCCCGTCATCCTGAGGAGCCCGTAGTGCCCAGCTGGCACAAACGTACGCGAGGCGTCACCTAACCGTACCTGACACACCATAACGGTTGGTGATGGAACCATGCTTCCCTGACAGACACGCCACCTTCCCAGCCACTCTCCTGACCGATCCACTGGGGACTCGCCACGTGTCCCCCCAGTACCAGGGTGGTTAGTACCTTGTGCAGGTTTCTTTCCCTTGGTCATATATATACCCCTTTTCGCCCCATGAGAGAGGTACGTGCTCTATCCTATTCACACACACAAGGTCTTCATTGAACCTTCTTCCTAGGTTTTCCTCAGAGATCTTACTCTCACACCCGAGGGCCTAAGCCGGATTCCAACCCGGCCTTGGTCTTAACGGTGTTCTTGTTTGTGTTGTGATCAGGATCAAGAGACAGCAAAGTTGGAGTTCTATCTCCGTGACCCCAGAAATCCAGGGCGTCATCAGTGGTTCCATTGCCGGGAAACGAAAATCTTCCTAGTGCAATCTTCTGAGTTCTTTCGAATTCCCAGTCTAGTCTGACTCGACAAAACCATTCTTTTGTTTCTACGGTTCTAAAATACACTCGACATTCCAAATATTTACAATGACTGGGAAAGAAATCTTGAACCCAAATGCTAGCCCATCGAAACAAGCGCCTCAAGGATCCATCTTTGCCAGATTGGGAGACAAGGCGCCTAGTGGCTGCTCGGGAACTCCCTCTCAGAAAGCAAGAAGAGAGGCGGATCTGAGAGATCGTATCGAAACATCAAAAGCACGCAAGGTACAGAAAATCCCCGTCACTCCCCTCACCCCTGAGCAGATTCAAAAGAAAATCCAGCTCCTGAAAGACAGGCAGGATCTAGTAGCGGAAGGGCTTCAGTTAAACCTGGCCCTGGAAGAGCTATTTAATGCCGAGGCTGACACGGCAATCCCTCTTGAAAGATCAAAAACTCATGGTTCTAAAAGCATAGCCAGCAGGGTGGAGGGAAAGAAGAAAAGAACGATCGTTGTGGAAGACGACGATGAAGAAGGAGAAGAAGGGAGAAGGAGTGAAGAAGGAGAGTCTCAACCTCGAAGGTCCAAAGGCCACTACAAGGGAAAAGCAACTGTTAGAACCGGAGAGCAATTTGCGGGAACGGCAAAAAGGGTGAAAACCGGGGAAGAGATTGATTACAAGGTCCAGGGGATGATCAGGGACCTATGGGAGTCTAAGCAAAGTGTGGCAAAATGCATTGGACCCATAGATGCTTTTGCCTCCTGGATAGCTGATTCCCCGATCCAGCGGGGAAAGGTCCCCACGCTAGACGCTTATGACGGCTCGTCTAACTCCAAAAGCCATGTTGGGCGGTTTGAAGGGCAGATGGCTCTATTTTCAACGGATGAGGCCGTAAAGTGCAAGGCTCTAGCATCCACCTTCAAGGGGAAGGCGCTGGGATGGTTGTTGGCCCATAAGCCCCGCTCCATTTGCAGCTACGAGCATTCGTTCCTGAATTCGTTCGCGGGCGCTGGGGAGGTCGCAAGACCGAAATCGGATCTATGCGGTGTGAAGCAATATCCCGGAGAAAGTACAAAAGCATACATTACTCGGTTTAGAAAAATGACCGAACAAATCGTGGACCTAACGAGAAATGACATCGAGCTGTGCTTCTTGGGAGGATTGACATCCTATACCTTGAGGCAAGAGTTCGCTTGTCGAAAGCCCGAGGGAACGGAGGAAATGTACAATCGAGCCATTGCCATGGCCGGAGTTGAGCCCTCGTTCATGGAAGATGCCCGCAGGAGTATTAGGGATAGGCTCGAGCCCGCTCATGACTCAAGGTACCACGCTGGCTATTCGGGGGGCAGTGGCGGCCGAAATAGAGGAAGACCGAGGGGCACGACCAATTTCAAAAGAAATGACAGCACCTTCACTCCTTTGATAGCCCCAAGGACGGAGATTCTGCGGGCAGAAGCCCTGCCTCCTCCCCCACCCCTAGAAAGAAAGCCTTATGAGGCGAACAAGAAGAAGTGGTGCGGCTACCACGAGAGCCATGGGCATAACACGGATGAGTGTTTTCAGATGAAGAAGATAATACAACAGAAAGTCGAGGCCGGAGAATTGAAAAAGTGGATCGAGGGACCCAGCAATAAAGGAGGGGCCCCACGGGGACATGTCCAGTATGTTAGGGATAACGATGCCGACGGGGAAAAACGCTATGACATCCTGTATATCGGGGAAGAAGCCCCGAGCAACACCCAGCTTTCCATTCAGATCAAGAAATTGGAAAAGGTGTTCCTGATACCAGCCTACCCACCCGAGCAAGAGGAAATGATCGGGTTCAGGAGGAGCGAGCTGGCCTCCACACTCTTCCATTCAACACAGCCATTGACAATCAAGATGGCTATTGGTAGAGCGGATATTGGGAGGGTCCTCATTGATACCGGGGCTTCACGGGACATACTCTACTTCCATTGTTTAGAAGAAATGGGGATGTCCGAGGCGCACTTAACCCCATATGCGGGCTTGTTGGAAGGGTTCACGAATCATACGGTCTACGCAAAAGGGACCATTGACTTCGAAGTGACCATTGGAGAGAGGCCGTTCGAAAAAACAGCCCGTGTCACGTTCATGGTGATCGATCTGAAGTCCCAGTACAACGCAATCTTGGGAGTGACCGCTCAGGCTGCCTTAGGAATCGTTGCGTCAATCCCTCACCAGAAGATCAAGTTCAGCACCCCCGCAGGGATAGCGTGCATCGAGAACAAGCCCGAGCTTTTTCTCAAAATAATAGAGAAGAAAAGAAGGGAGAGCGCGATGGAGGCGAGATTGGTAAGCCCGAGGGAGGCAAAGAAGGTCAAAACCAACAGCGACAGGACCGAGGAGGCGGCCATGATTGGAACTTTATCGTTCCATTCAACACGGGCTGAATTTAAACGGAGTAGGAGAGTCCGTCGTATTGCCGCAAAGACCGAGCAGATAGACATCGTGATCGATTCGCTGCACGACAGGGAAATAAGGGACATCCGCCCCAACGATGCTCTGGAGGATGTAGTCATAAACCCCGCTTACCCCGAACAAACGGTCAAGGTAGGGCTGGAAATCCCCGCAGAAGAAAGGAAGATTCTGATCGAGCTGCTGCGAAAAAGCGCGGACATTTTTGCCTGGACTGTCGAAGATATGAAGGGGTTAAGTAGAGAGGTCATCGAGCATGAACTGAACGTCGATCCCACATTTACCCGGGTCCTCCAGAAAGAAAGATACTTTTCGCCGGAGAAGAAAGCGGCGATCAAAATCGAGGTGGATAAGCTACTGAAGGCAGGAATCATAAGCCCGATCAAATATCCGAGATGGTTGGCCAACGTCGTCATGGTAACCAAAGCAAATGGAAAGTGGAGGATGTGCGTGGATTTCACCGATTTGAACAAGGCCTGCACTAAGGATTGTTACCCTCTTCCCCGGATCGATCAATTAGTAGACTCTATCGCCGGGCATAGGGTGTTAAGCTTCATAGATGCGTACTCGGGCTACCATCAGATCAAAATGAAGGAGGATGACGTCCCTTCGTGCGCTTTCTATGCCGCGGGCAAAACCTACACATTTAACAACATGCCGTTCGGCCTCAAGAACGCAGGCGGCACGTATCAAAGGATGGTAGGAATCGTCTTTGATGATCAATTAGGCCGGAACCTGGAGGCTTACATCGACGATATGGTTATCAAGACCAAGGAGACCTCTCACGACATTGATATGGCAGAAACCTTCACCAACCTCCGGGAAAATAACATGAAGCTCAATCCCTCCAAGTGCGCTTTCGGAGTAAAGGCAGGAAAATTTTTGGGGTTCATGGTAAACCAAAGAGGGATCGAAGCAAACCCCGAGAAAATCACGGCGTTGATAAACATGCAGCCCCCCAGATGCGTTAAGGAGGTGCAGAAGCTTAATGGCCGCATTACGGCTTTGGGAAGATTCATTGCTAAGTCAGCCGAAAAGTGCCTGCCTTTCTTCAAAACCTTAAAAGGAGGAGGAGAGAAGGGCTTCGAGTGGAACGAGGACTGCCAGATCGCTTTCGAGCAAATAAAAGCTTACCTGGGAAAGCCGCCGCTATTGAGCAGCCCGGTGTTTGGGGAGGAACTCTACGTCTTCTTGGCCGCAACAGATCATGCAGTGGCCGCTGTTTTGGTAAGGGAAGAGGGCAAACTTCAGAAACCCGTGTATTATGTCTCCAAGGCACTTTCTGCTGTGGAAGGCCGCTATCTAAACATTGAAAAGCTAGCTTTCGCCTTGCTGGTGGCCGCTCGGAAGCTGCGGGCATACTTCATCGCCCACCCAATCACGGTTTATTCAGACACCCCGCTGAAGAAGATACTCCATAAGCCCGAATCCTCGGGGAGAATGCTATCGTGGTCCATAGAACTGACTGAATTCCAGATTACCTACTCCCCACGGAAGACCATCAAGGCACAGGCACTGGCAGACTTTGTGGCAGAGACCACATTTGAATCAAAGGAGATCGAGCCGGACGGAACCCAACCTGCAAAGACAAAGAAAAAGAGAGGCGAGAAGGCAATAGTTGCAGGGGAGAGACCGGAAAATTGCTGGTCGTTAAGTGTGGATGGATCCGCGGGAAAGACAGTCAGCGGCGCCGGAATTCTCTTGACCGCCCCGGAGGGTCAAAGGTTCAAGCGAGCCTTGAGATTTAAGTTCGCGGTCTCAAACAACCAGGCCGAGTACGAGGCATTGATAGCGGGTTTGGAATTAGCCCGGGACATGAAAGTATCAAAGCTGGTCGTGAAGAGTGACTCACAACTAGTAATAAACCAGGTGAAAGGGGAATACGAAACAAATCACCCGGTTTTGGTCAAATACAAGGAGCTCGCGACAGACTTGTTAAAGGAATTCGAATACCATGAGCTGAACCAAGTTAACCGGGCCGAAAATTCCGAGGCGGACTTGCTCTCCAGGATCACAAATGAGGACATTGCCAAGCTTAGTGTGGACTGCTGGATAGAGTTCACCGAGCGCCCAGCCATCGACAGAATAGAGATCCACCAAATCGGAGATTCGGAAAAAGATTGGGTTGACGAGATCAGGGAATATATCGAGCGGCAAACCCTCCCCAACAACCCTGACCGGGCAAGAGTCTTGATGAAACAGGCTGCTCGATACACAATTATTGATGGCGTGCTTTATCGGAGATCCTTTACCAAACCACTGCTGAGGTGTGTCAGGTCCGAGACAGTCACCAACCTGTTATATGAAGTTCACGAAGGCGTGTGCGGAGGGCATCCCGGAGCCCGGACTCTATCCGACAAAATCAGATTCCTCGGGTATTATTGGCCCACAATGAAAAGAGATGCAGAAGACTACGTCCGCAAATGCGACCAATGCCAGAGGTTCGCCAACATACCAAGGCAGCCGTCCACCGAGCAGAGTTTGATAGTCCCAACTTGGCCTTTTGATATGTGGGGGATTGATTTGATTGGGCCTTATCCCAAAGCGCCCGGGGGAGCGCAAATGGTAGTGGTTGCTGTGGACTACTTCACAAAATGGGTTGAGGCAAAAGCACTGGCTAGTACTACGGAAGCAAGCATCATCAAGTTCGTACATGATCACATCTTCTGCCGGTTTGGTCTACCGCGGGCTATTGTCTCCGATCACGGGCCCCAATTCCAAAGCAAGTTCACGGCGGAGTGCAAGAGACTCAACGTGGAACATCGACAATCCTCAGTCGCAAGACCACAGGGAAATGGACAGGCCGAGGCCGCGAACAAGTTGCTCATGACCGCTTTGCACAAAAGTTTGAAGGGAAGGAGTGGTCGCTGGATGGAAGAGCTCAGTACTGCTCTATGGGTTGTCCGAACCACGACAAGGAACTCAACGGGAGAAACCCCTTTTTCCCTGACATATGGATCAGAGGCGGTCGCACCTGTGGAAGTAGCCTTACCCACGTATAGGGTCGCCCAATTTAATGAAGCAGAGAATGAGGAAGCCCGCAGAAAAGACTTAGACTCTACCGAAGAAAAACGGTTGGAAGCGCGGGCAAAGATGGTCAATTATAAACAGAAGGCAAAAGTCCATCATGACAAAAGGGTGAACAAGAGATCGTTTGCCGTGGGAGACTGGGTTCTGAGGAAAGTTGAAGTCACAGGGAGGCAGCCCGGATACAACAAGCTTTCGCCCAACTGGGAAGGCCCTTATCAGATTGCCCGCATAATCAAAGAGGGAACCTACAGGCTTCTAACGGCAGAAGGAAAAGACTTGAAAAACGCCTGGCATAGCGATCATCTGAAAAAGTACTACCTTTAGAAGACAGAATGGTAGATCTTGAAATCTTTTTGCAAATCAGTAGCAGTTAGAAATTATGGAATTACTCATGTATTGTAACGAAATGGCAATGTAATCTGTTCGAGTAAAGTAAATAATACTGCTATCGTTCTATGAAATTATTCAAGTATGTTCGTTCTCAAAACGCGGTCATGTGCTCACGAGCCAGACCGCATGCCCGCGTCATACGAGATGCCGTTCGCAAGCCTACGAACGATGCGCGGTCATACGCCCTCGAGCTAGACCGCAGGGCCCACGTCTTACGCCCTTGAGCTAGACTAAAGTGGGAGAATGAATTCCTTGGTGGGATCATTTCCTTGTGAAATTCCTAAGACCCAAGATGCGCGGTCATACGCCCTCGAGCTAGACCGCAGGGCCCACGTCTTACGCCCTTGAGCTAGACTAAAGTGGGAGAATGAATTCCTTGGTGGGATCATTTCCTTGTGAAATTCCTAAGACCCAAGATGCGCGGTCATACGCCCTCGAGCTAGACCGCAGGGCCCACGTCTTACGCCCTTGAGCTAGACTAAAGTGGGAGAATGAATTCCTTGGTGGGATCATTTCCTTGTGAAATTCCTAAGACCCAAGATGCGCGGTCATACGCCCTCGAGCTAGACCGCAGGGCCCACGTCTTACGCCCTTGAGCTAGACTAAGGTGGGAGAATGAATTCCTTGGTGGGATCATTTCCTTGTGAAATTCCTAAGACCCAAGATGCGCGGTCATACGCCCTCGAGCTAGACCGCAGGGCCCACGTCTTACGCCCTTGAGCTAGACTAAAGTGGGAGAATGAATTCCTTGGTGGGATCATTTCCTTGTGAAATTCCTAAGACCCAAGATGCGCGGTCATACGCCCTCGAGCTAGACCGCAGGGCCCACGTCTTACGCCCTTGAGCTAGACTAAGGTGGGAGAATGAATTCCTTGGTGGGATCATTTCCTTGTGAAATTCCTAAGACCCGAGATGCGCGGTCATACGCCCTCGAGCTAGACCGCAGGGCCCACGTCTTACGCCCTTGAGCTAGACTAAAGTGGGAGAATGAATTCCTTGGTGGGATCATTTCCTTGTGAAATTCCTAAGACCCAAGATGCGCGGTCATACGCCCTCGAGCTAGACCGCAGGGCCCACGTCTTACGCCCTTGAGCTAGACTAAGGGGGGAGAATGAATTCCTTGGTGGGATCATTTCCTTGTGAAATTCCTAAGACCCAAGATGCGCGGTCATACGCTCTCGAGCTATACTGCAGGGCCCATATCCTACGCCTTTGAGCTAGACTAAAGTGGGAGAAGGCGCGGCCATACGCTCCCGAGCTAAACCACGCGCGTGGAAACAAAGACAGTTCGTGCGAGAACAACCCTTTAAGCTATGTAATCAAAAGAGTGATAACAGAAGAGCACGCAAGAAAAGAAGTCAATAGCAAAGCTGGAAACAATTATTCACATACAAACCAAAAATCACTTGTTCGAGAATGTCCGGACCTACACTATTACAAAATTTCCCGGGATGCAACCCGGTCTGATCTTCAAAAGGCCGGGGGAGGAGCATTCTCCATCTCTGGAACAGAGGCAGAGGCATCAGTGTCAGGCACAGACCCAGACTGATCCTGAGAAGCATCAGCAAGAGCGGAGGCATAAGGAGAGTAAGGAAGAACCATACCATCAATGTACGGGCCGCCGGGGCCAAAAGTCCTCTCCAAAGCTGCGACCAGAGGCAAGGTACCCGCGGCAGAATATCTGAACCCGTCGATAGCAGAAAGAAGATCTTGGACGGTGACCGGAGCGACGGGAGGGAGAGTTGATCTGACAGACTCGGGTAACTCGGAGAGTTGGTCCGCGGTAAAGGGCACCAGAGCGTGGCCGGTAAAACATTGAGGGTCTGAGGCCGTAACGGAGCAAAGGATCGCAATCTCTTGCGCACTGTATTTGCCCGTAGCTGCCAGGTTACGACCTACTGTATGGAGAGCTGAGTTATATTGCTCTATGCTTGCCTCCTCCACCTTTTCTCTGTAAGCATCAGACGCCTCAAACTCGGCCACGGCTTTCCCTCGCTCTTCATTCAAAACAAGTTCCCGGTCTTTCTCAAACCGCATGGCATCTAAAACCTTGCCGTCCAGTTCATCAACCTTCTCAGATAAGCTCCTGTTCTTCTCCCTCTCCTCCTCCAACCGCTTCTCAGCCCCGGCCAGGCGAGCTTCGAGTCGTTGCTTTTCAGACTCAACGGTTGCTTTTTCAGCCTCAGCCCGGTCTTTGGCCTCGCGAGCTGCGTCGAGATCGTTGCTCAGTTTGGAGTTCTCCTTGACAGCAGTCATCAACTCGGCATCTTTATTCTTAAGCTCCTCTCCCGAGCCCTCCAGGACCTTGGACAGGCGGGCAATCTCATCCTTCACCTCCGCCAGATTCTTCCCCCTCGCCGCGGCCAAGGCAACTTCGGCTTCATACTGAGACCGCATATATAGCAGGTCATTGCTAACCTGATTAATAAAGGAGCATGTGGAGATTATATTAAAAATCGGGACGAGGAATTAGAGGGTCAAAGGATCGATGTATAAAAAGAAAGAGCACGTCGGTTTAGACATGGAAAGTGAGACACTAACCTCAGTCATAGCCAAGCCCGCGTGACCCAGGGCGGTCAGGAAGTTGGTCTTGGACAGCACCTTCTGTTGATAGTCCGGGAAATTCATCCGGTGCAGAAGCCCATCGCCAACATAAGAATTGAAGCCGCGGCGGCTATGGAGATCAACCCCATATACCTCAGGGGCCTCAGCTACTTTCTTCCCAAACTCCTTAGCTCGGTCCTTGTCTTCAATTAGTTCGACGGGGAAGCGCTCCGAGCATAAGGTCCCTTTGGCGGGGGAGGATACGGTAAAGCCGCGAGAAGGAGACTCCAGGCGGGGCTGTTTATTTTTTGGAGGCAAGGGGTCAGCGACCGGACTCGGTCCCCTTTTCTTCGTAGCCTCGGGCACTGTTCTGCCTGCATCATGCGAGGGAGTGGGAGACCCCGAGCCTGTCAAATCCTTTCCCCGTCCGCTCCCGCGGGGCCGTAGAGGAAGCTCGCCAGTCGTCGGGACAACTGCAACAACCTTCTTTGCCTTGTCCAGAAGATCCGTAACCGGCAGTTTTCTCCCTGGGGCCTCGGCCTTGCGCATTTCGGCCTGCCTCTGCTGCTTCGCCTCAGCCTCCCGCTGCTTCGCAGCCAATCTCAAGGCATTAATATTCTTGGGAGGCATGGTATCAGTGGGATCTGCAGGCAAAAGTAACAGTCAGTCAGATATGATCGGATAAACTAACAGGAATGGAATTCCAGTTGATTAAGTATGAAAAAGACCAGTCAAGCCCGGATCCGGGCATTGTTCCCCCAATCGGCAAGCAGAGCACTCATGGGCAAAGGCAAAATCCTGGTGAACCCTCCAGCAAGGATCCCGCCACATAGGAGTCATGCTAACCCTGCTCTCAAAATCAGGATTTCGGCATGGGGCCACCCCGGCGTAAGCCAAAAGACTCTCGTTGTTGATGATGGCTTGAACGTCGAAAACTTGTTCAACCACGACCACAGTCTGGTCCTCTAAAGTCACTGATTTCGTATGCCGGGCGAGGTAATCCTGCATGGCGGACGCAAGCTCAATACCCCCATCTGAGCTAGGATAATCCTTGGAAGATATGGACAGCGGGGAAGTATTATCAGGCTTAGAAAAGGGCCACCCGAGTCGATTCTGAATCACCAGAGGATATCTCTGCCACTGATCGAATTTATTAGAAGCCGCAGAAAAGATCTTTTTCGACCTAGGCTTCGTTTTCAAGCTCAAACTGCTCGCGGTGACCTGATGAGTGAAGAAAACGTACAAGGCGGACAAAGAGGGTTCATATCCCAATACCCTGCTCACAACAATAAAAGACACCAGGTAACGAATCGCGTTGGGAGTCAAGTCTATGGGAAGGCACTTGGAAAACTCCAGGAACTCGCAAATGAACGGGTCCAAGGGAAGCCGGAGGCCATTCTCAAACTGAACGGGATAAAACACGCAGGCGATATTATCTGCCCGGACGCGGGCAGGACCAGCCAAATTGCTCCCTGACGGAGAGGAATAATCATCGAGACCGCCGACAAGGTAGACTTTGCGATCGATGTGGTACACGGTTAAAAACTCATCATCGGAGTCCTGCTCCTCCACCATGCCCGCTCCTGAGCTGGAAGCTCCGGCCTGGCTCTTGACCCTATCGTCGGGCCCCTCGGGGAAGGAAGCCAATATTTGAACCGGGGAGCGAATGCGCTTGACCATACGCGCTGTACCTGGGGCCATTCTCTCTAAATCCCCCGGGGGTCAGAAGGTGTCTCAGATGACTCAGACTCATCTACTAGCCCGTGAGCCACGATCGCCCCAACCTCATCCTCAAGAGCGGTTTCACCATCAACCCCCACTTCTTGATCGGAAGCCTCCACACTGCTCGTGACTTCAATAACACCAGGGGCCAAGCCCGGAGATCGTGCCTGCTCGTCCTCGTTAAAAGGAGCGTCCATCCAACTGAGAGAATCAGGGCCACTCGAGGCTACACGCTCCCCGCACGACCTTACCAACCTTCTAGCATTTCCAGCCATATCTACATTATCGGGGAATCGAGTTAAAACAGCCGTGACAAAAATGCCCAAGTGTTCCTCTCCCCCCAACACCCTCATCCTTGTGGAGTCATAATGGACGGAGGGACCTGTTTCCCACAACAGGGGCAAGACCCAGGGTTCCCAGCTATACGCTAAACCTATGGCAATGAACTCATTCAAGGACAGCCGTTTCCAGGCGTTTAACAGGAGCCTGTATACCCCACCGGTCCTCCGGCAGCAACCAAACAGGTCGGGACGGAGTTTACGCCCTAAATCCAGCCCTTCCATGGCTACAACAATATTTCAGCAAGTTTTCAGAAATTAGGGGCCAGAATTTGGACTCGAAGACGCGAGGCTACGAGAAGTCACACAACTCTCGTACAAATCCGAAAGCTCGACGGGAGCAAAATTTTTAGGGTTCGCGCTCGAAAAACGGCAACGAAAAGAATGGCAGAAATTAAAACGACGAATCGAAACAAAGAAGAAAAAAGCGAGGTGCGGAACAATACCTGCGAATTTGATGTGAGGAACGAGAACGAGATCTTCGGAGTCAGGAATCCAGAGAAGCAAAGTATTCGTTGGAACTGGAAGGTAGAGAGACGGAAGTTACGAAAGTTTGGAATGATTCAGCATCCGTGGTATTTATAGCGCAAAAAATGGGTCGGACCGACCCGAAATATCTGGTAACCCGATCGAAACCCGAAAAGTGAAGAGGCGGGAATTGCTTTTTCGAATACCGATGACGGTTCGCATTTAATGGACGTGCTCCTGGTCATGTCAAAAGACAGATGGCTACGCCACTAGCCTGACACAAGGGGCCCCACCTGTCCTTTCGTCAACCACTATTCTAAGACTCCCGTCCCATTGCAATCCGTGCCCGCATTAATTGCAATTTGCCCGAATCGAGCCTAGGAAGTATAACTCCTCGCGCCGCACATGAATGAGCTAACCCTCGGAGTTAGGGGCCACTGATGAGACCGAGCCTTCTGGGCCGGATGCTCGCCGGTCTAGAATCAATGCGATCTAACGCGCCCGAACCGGACCTGAACTCTGGAGGCCTAACCGACAAGGAACGCGGGCTGGTAAGCCCGAGAGGATTTATCTCCTGATGAATATGCCCGAGTTGACTCTGCCTCCCGTCATCCTGAGGAGCCCGTAGTGCCCAGCTGGCACAAACGTACGCGAGGCGTCACCTAACCGTACCTGACACACCATAACGGTTGGTGATGGAACCATGCTTCCCTGACAGACACGCCACCTTCCCAGCCACTCTCCTGACCGATCCACTGGGGACTCGCCACGTGTCCCCCCAGTACCAGGGTGGTTAGTACCTTGTGCAGGTTTCTTTCCCTTGGTCATATATATACCCCTTTTCGCCCCATGAGAGAGGTACGTGCTCTATCCTATTCACACACACAAGGTCTTCATTGAACCTTCTTCCTAGGTTTTCCTCAGAGATCTTACTCTCACACCCGAGGGCCTAAGCCGGATTCCAACCCGGCCTTGGTCTTAACGGTGTTCTTGTTTGTGTTGTGATCAGGATCAAGAGACAGCAAAGTTGGAGTTCTATCTCCGTGACCCCAGAAATCCAGGGCGTCATCAATACCCTTATTAATAATTGTAAAATAACTCTTGTATAAGCATTGAATCATTTAGAAAATTGAATTATTTTAAGGGTAGTTGAGTCTTTTTAATACTCCATCCGTCCCACCCAAATTAGGATTTTTGGGTTGGGCACGGGGATTAAGGGAAAAGTGTTAGTGGAGTAGGTGTTGTGAGTATGAAAAGTGAAGTAGTGGGGTATAGAATAATGAGTGAAAAGTTGTTGTGAGTGTGAATGTGGGTCCTATTAAATAAAACACTTCTATTTTTGGGTCGTCCTAATTCGAATGGGACACCCAAAATGAAAATTTGTCCTAATTCGAGTGGGACGGAGGGAGTATACATTTATTATATTTCTTAATATGTGCGAAAGAGGTTAAAACGACAAATATTTTGAAACAAAGAATGTATGATATAGGAAAAAGAAAAAAAAAGACTATCCACATTTAATGAACTCGTCACCTATAGATTATGAGAGGTTATGAGGGTTGGACCAAATTTATCAATGTTTCTTGCAAAATCAGTATCCTAACCAGGCGAAGAATTAGTAAAATTCGGATTGCAGCAATTCCAAATGGGTAGACATAGAGCTAGCTTTAGTGGTGGTTGGGTGGGTTGTTGTTGGAGAAAATTACCTCCTAATCCCTGAGTATTATTGAAACTACGTTTAAGGACAAAGATATTTTACATTTACGTCCTAATCCAATGAAATATTTTCTCTATCCATATAGTCCCTCATCACTTTAAATTGCAATAAGTACACCCCTTCTCTCTATTCACACACTCCCTCCCTTTAGTTTCTCTCTACCTCCACCAGCTCCGGCCACCCTCCCTCCCTCCTCTTTCTCCGGCGACCCCTCTGATCCCTCCCTCCGGCAACCCCTCCAATCTCTCCCTCCGGCAACCCCTCCGACCCCCTCCTCCGGCTACCCCCCCCCCTCTACCCCATATCTCCGACGAACCCCTCCAAGCCCCTCTGCGAACTCCGGCGAACCCTAAAAATCTATCTCTCTCTGTCTCACTGCCTCCCATCTCCGGCCACCCGCTTCATTCTCCGGCTCCCATCTCCGGCGAACCCGCTTCATTCTCTGGCCAATATGTATCAGAGAACGTATCCAAAGTCACACCCTCAACGTCGATCGAGTCATGTAAATTCGTGGTGCAACACCGCCCACCTTCACCCATGATGATCCGGTAAATTTCGATTCTAAAATTAGACTGTCAAAATGTTCGTTCCTATCTCTCTGGAGAGCCACCGCCAGTTTGTCACCTCTATTTACCGGCGAGTTCCAGTCGATCGTACAACAAACTTTAATTGTACGGCTTCCTGTTGATGTTTGGGACTAAAAGTGAGAGGAAAGTGGGAAAAAATTATCCATCTCACCATTCTCGGAAAAAAAAAAAAAAGACAGGACACTCCCATACAACACCAGCACGTGGGTGAGAGGCCAAAAAATCATCATTTTCTTTATTGGGAAGAGCCAACAAGTCATTATTGTATTAACTTATCTTGAAAGTTTTTTTTTTCTTTTGCCAAGAAAAACTTATTTTATTAAAAAAACAATAAGTAAAAAAATCATCATTTTCTTTAATATTATTTCTTTACTTAATTGTACATCAAAGTACTTGTATGAAAGTAATATTCTGTATTAAAGTTATTTGTATTTAAAAACAATTATTTTATTAAACAAACAATAAGTAAAAAATCCATTCGTCTCAAAATACTCGTAGTTTTAGCACTTTACACCAGTGTTTTAAAAGACGTCCGTCTAGACCGTCTAGGCCCCGCCTAGGCGCTAAGCGTTCATGAAACGCCTAAGTCCCGCCTAGATCGCCTGAACAAATACAGACTATTTAACTCAAAAATGTATTCCACTAAAATCACACTTTTTAAAATGTAAATTTCAAAAGATTCAATTTTTTTGAACAAAAAATTATGTTGAACCTTCTTATTTAACAACTGAGATGTTCTCATTTGTTTGTCGTCGGAGTTTGTCGTCTTTTTAGTTGACAACTGAGAACTCTCATATGTTGCTCACCGGAGTTTGTCACTTTCTCGATTAAAAATTGAGAAGTTTTCATTTGTTGGTCATCGAAGTTGGTCGTCTTCTCAGTTGAAAATTGGGAAAAATTGAGAACATACAGATAAGTTCTCAACTGTTTGGTCGTCGGAGTTGATCGTGTTCTTAGTAGTTTAGTTGACAACTGAGAACTTATTGATAAATTCTCGGTTGTTTTGGTCGCCGGAGTTGTTCATGTTCTTAGTAGTTTATTTGACAACTGAGAACTTGATGATAATTTCTCAATTATTTGGTCGCCGGAGTTGATCGTGTTCTTAGTAGTTTACTCCCTCCGTTTCAAATTATCTATCGCTTTAGTAGTAAAAAATTGTTTCAAAATATTTGCCGTTTACTATTATCAATGCACTTTTACCCTTTTGTCTCAATTATACCCTTATTAATGATGGTGAAAGTATCTCTCATGCAAGCATTTAATCACCTAGAAAGTTGAATTATTTAGGGGCAAATATGGGTCTTCTTAACATGCATTAATTACATTTCTTAATATATGTGAAAAAGTCTAAAGCGACAGATATTTTGAAACGGAGGGAAAAATTGACAGATGAGAACTTCGGTCGTCGGAATTGGTGGTCGTCGTAGTTGATCGTGTTTTTAGTAGGTAAGTTGACAACTGATAACTTACTGAAAAATTCTCAACTGTTTGGTCGCCGGAGTTGATGGTCGCCGGAGTTAATCGTGTTCTTAGTAGTTTATTTGACGACTTAGAACTTGCTGATAAGTTCTCAATTGTTTGGTCGCCGAAGTTGGTGGTCGCCGGAGTTGTACGTTTTCTTAGTAGTTTAGTTAATAACTGAGAACTTACTTTTAAGTTCTCAACTTTTTGGTCGCCGGAGTTGATCGACGAAGTTGGTCGCCGGAGTTTGATCGTATTCTTACTAGTTTAGTTGACAACTGAGAACTTACTGATAAGTCCTCAGTTGTTTGGTCGCCGGAGTTGGTGGTCACCGGAGTTGTTCGTGTTATTAGTAGTTTAGTTGACAACTGAGAACTTACTGGTAAGTTCTCAACTGTTTGGTTGCTGGAAGGTCACTGAAGCTTAAAAAAAAAAAAATTTTTTGCGCCGAGGTGGTCGCCGGAGTTGGTGGTCGCGGGAAATGGTGGTCGTCGGAGTTGTTGAATGGAGAAGGTGATGAGGGGTAGCCTAAGGTGATAGTGGTTGGGGTGAAAGTAAAATGTTAAGAAGGTGTAGTTAGTAAAATGTTAAGGAAGGGGTAAGCAAGGGACTATATGGTTAGTCAAAATATTCCTTCTCCTAAGAGATAAATAATGTTATGTTAAGGGACTATATGGTAAATGCCCCTTCTTTTTTGTTGGGCATTGTTTTGCTTTGAAAAGAAACTAAGGCTTGTTTAGCGTTTTTAGGCTCAACCTCAACACTTGAACAATGTACGACAGCACTACTACTCATATACTCCCTCCGTCCATAATTTACACAAATTTCTTTTTTGAACGTCCCATTGATAAATCATACTTTCTTAAAATGACAAAAAAAAAAAAACTATTCTTCTCACTCATACTCACTCTTATTTTACTTTTATACTCTTAACACCAATCAACTTACTATTCCGGTATTCCCTACCCCACTTTCTCTCTCATACTTCACTTTTCACACTCACAACAACTACCCACTACTATTCATCCCTTAATTCCCGTGCACAACTCATTTTTCTATACATAGTTATGGGACGGAGAGAGTATGTATATTCCCTCCCTCCTCCGCGCGGAAAAGATAGTCTTATTTCATTTTTAGCGATCGGTTTAAATAAAGGGTTAATGACAATTTAGGGCCTGAACTCCAGGGGGTGCGTCTAAAAGGGGCCTGGGTTTTTTTTCTCGCTAGATCAGGGCTCAATATCTAAATTTTTCGGCAGTTAAGGGCTTTTTGACGGAAATCGTTAGAAAAGTAAGTTAAGTGACATGGCCGAACATGTGATCGACTAAATGGATGGGTTTGTAATGATATTAGTTAGTAAGGGTTTTAGTGAAATTTATGAAAATTAAAGGGCTAAAAAGTTATTTTTTGCAAAAACAATTAAATTATCATATACTCCCTCCCGTCTCTCTTTGCTCAACCCCCCTCCTCTCTTTTTTCTCCCTACACCGGCGACCCTCACCAATTTCTCGGCGACTCCAAACGCCGGCGACTCCCAGCTGCCGTAATTGCAGCCCTTCTCCTCCTCCTCTCTGTCGCTCTCCTCTACAGTCGCCTCAGCAACGACCGTCAATCTCACCTAGTCCGCACATCCAACGAATCCAATCTCGACTCTGATCCACTTCTCGAAGACACCGATCTGGACGACCGTAACTCTGGCAATGGTTCAGAAGACCGAATCGACGAGCTAGACGAAGTTGTCCAGGATGATTCCGATCCGTCTAGGGTTCCCGACGAAGACGACATTCTTCGAGGGGTAGAAATTGAAGAAGACGAAAATGACCAGTCCAGGGTTTCCAGGTACTACTTTGATCGGGTAATTCGACGCGCTTTTGACAAACGATCGGTCGATCAATGGGAGGATTATGTGAGTTTTGATGCGAATTTAGGGCTAGAGGACAGTACAAGTAAGGTCTCGATTGCATTTGCTTCGGATGATGTAGCACTAGATGAAAATGTTAGAAGGAAGGTTACAATGGTTAAGGGAATAGAGGATGCACTTTTGTTGAAGGTTGGGAGTGGAGTTTCCCCGTTTTAGTGTCTGTAGTAGAGCTGGGAAAATCAAATCTGGAGGTTGGAATGTGTATTTCAGTTTGTGTGTGAGTGTGTGTTTGATTTTGTTGGATTGATTTTTCTGTTAATTTTCTATGGTGGTTGTGGTGGTTGCAACAGGTGGATGGTGGTAGCTATGGTGGTTCTAAGTGGTGGAGGTGTTGGATGGTGGTGAACGGTGGTGGCTATGGTGGTTTGAAGTGGAGGATGGGTGGGTGTTCATGGAAGATGATGAGAAGGGAAATGTTTTTAAAAAAATTGTTAATAATTATTTTTATTTAATAAATAGGGTGAGATTTTTTTTTTCCATAAAGATGAAATTTGATGGGAATAAATATATATATATTTTTGTAAATAGTGATAATTACTTTATGTTGTTTTAAATTTGGTGAATGTAAAAAGTAATTTATTATGTTCATAGAATAAAATTTAAATTTATTTAATTTTCTTTATTTTAAATTTATTATTTAGAAAATAATCTAAATCCTTTTATATTTAATATAGCTATTAGATTAATTTGTTTAATGATTTTGATTTTTTTTAATAAATTTATTTTATTTATGATAATTACTTATTTTATTATATACATGATTATTTAGAATAATGATTATTTTTTTTAGAAAAAATATTTATTTCATTTTTAAACCTTTTGAGTTTCAAAAATTTTCACTAAAGCCCTTACTAACTAATATCATTACAAATCCATCCATTTAGTCGATCACGTGCTCGGCACATGGCACTTAACCGCTCCACCCAAGTTAGCTTCACCCCTCCATCCAACGGCTCCGATCAAAGCCACATAGGCGAGCGGTTTGGGTGTGCGGCTATGATGATTTCAATTTTTTGTGGGTCCCACCGAGTTCGGACACAACTCAACCGTTGGGTGAAGCTAAAATAAAGAGGTTCCAATCGGAACCATTGGGTGGAGCTAACCGCTCGGTGCAACGGTTAGCCGTACTTTCACTTGTGTTTTATCACCTCTAGAATAAAAACAAAAAAAATCTAAAAGTGAGGAACTTGTGGAGTCCATAGGAGGAGTGGTTGAGTATGAACTGAAATGGCAGGCAATCAAGCTTAATGGGTTTTGTCAAAGTGTAGTCTCATCAATCACCTGTTTCTCGTTTCTTATTTGTTGGAATGTCCCAATTTCTTCCAACATTCTATTTAATAAAAAAAGTACTCCTTCCATCCCCAAGAGTCTTTCTTGCCTTTTCAATGATTAGCTTTCATTAGGCCAAGTCAGAAATGTTATGAACGTGAGTAAGATTATTTTAAAAATAAAATATTATAAACTAATACTCATTCCGTCCCAAAATGATTTTCTCATTAGCCATGTTTCATTGTCTCAAAAAGTTCTTCTCATTGGCTTTAAAAGTTGTTAGAGCAATAAACAAGACCTGATAAGAAAAGCAAGCAATCACAAGAACACAGATATACGTGGTTCACCAACTTGGCTACGTCCACGGGGAGGGGAGAGAATATTATTATCAATCTGGAGAAACGATTACAAGATCACACTATTACTGCTGCACAAATTTTGATCACAAAATTCTTAACTATGCAACTGTAGAATTACATATCTCTCTGAGCACTCTAATAATCTATCTGAGACGTTACATGTGATTTTGATCTAAACTAATGGTCTCTATTTATACCACTCAAAGTCTATCTCAAAATCTGGTAAGAACTTGGAGTACAAGTCCAAAACTGACTTGAAAACCTTCCTCTGCGCGCGGCTGCGAAAACCTGACCGAAACTGGAATCTGGGACCTTGGTTCGGTCGGGTCTATAGCCTGGTCCGGTCGGACCTTTCACTAGCCCGGCCGGATCTCCTCCTATACCCAATCGGACCTACCCTTTTCCAAAGTCCTTGATTTCCGACGTAAGACTGGTCCGGCCGGGTCCTTCCCTAGGTCCGGTCGGACCCCCTTCTGTGCTCCGTCCCGGAATTACGAAATCTTCCTGTTGTTTAATCCTTTAACTCGGCGTCTCAAATTCAAATGCATTAACCCAACAAAAGTGCACAACCAAAACATGGCCAAGTGTTCATATCCTTAAAAAGTTTGAATAGTCAAACAGGAAGATCATTTTAGGACGGAGGGAGTAACTAAATTTAGTTTGAAGGGGGTAACATTTTCGAAAGTTTTAATTTTTTTAGTACAAAAAATACTCCTTCTGTGCTATTTTAAATTGCAAAACTTACCATTTTGGGTGTCCCATAAAAATTGCAAAATACAAGCTTTTGAAAAGGACATGTAAACGTTGATTTGCAAAATAACAGCAGTTTTGCTCTTCAAGAGCAAATTTGGACATTTATTTTGGGATGAGGTAGTAAAAAAATGAATGTGCTTGCCTAGTTAGTCCATAGGCTCAAGCAGAAGGTTAACCGTATACGAGCAGCAAGTCCCACTGTCTCTGGTGATCGAAGCCCAGGAAACCCCGACCAGAGAAACTCAAAACTCTACCAGGCATCCTGCAAAGACGTCAATGTCTTTCCTCAAATCCCAACAAGACGGACATTGTTGATCTACTTCAATAACTAAAGAGTCCCCACGTCCACAATTCTGCTAGACGCGTGTTTTGGACACTATGAATGCCATTCAAATACTTCCACAACTCTGAGCGTACACGCTGGTGTCGTGTCACACACACAGAGAGGGATCACAGAGAGATTCCATAAACCAACAGTAGCTAAATTGAACTAGAACAGTATTACAACACTTGAAACTTTATAAACAACCTACAACATAGTTTACTATAAACAGAGTTACAACGTGAATACACGGACTTTCACAATGTGTGCATTTCAAGGACAAGAGCTAAGGAAATTATTTATAATTCATCAAGGACACCCGTGTACAAAATGGTGCTATACAAAAGACCGTGGTTAAACAAAGATAATGCCCTTGTACAGAGAACTGCCTGTTTAGGGGTCCTCCAAGAAGAATAAGAAGCTTGCCTTCTGTGATCTTAATCTTTATACTGTGTTCCCCAGCAGGAAGCAGGAATTCCGTGTTTCTGAAACCATTCAGGCATGTGGAATTTTTCGTAGAGAAGGGGCCTCACATCCTTCTGCTGAGAAAGTTGCTTCAGGAGCGGAAGAAGGACCTCCAGCAGCTGATTTATTTTAACAATACAGAGCATAACCAGTGATAAAGTGAATGAGAAGATTTCGATTATGTCTAGAACTTCTGGACCAAAAAAAAAAAAAAGAGGGCAATTACCTAGTACTCCCTCCGTCCCAAAATACTTGTAGTTTTAGAATTTTTCACACATTAATAGGAGTAATCAATGCATATCTAATAGACTAAATTACCCTTGGCATATTTCAACTACCTAAGTAATTAAATGCTTTTACAATGACAACTACATAATCATAAATAAAGGTATATTTGGTAAACAATGCTAAAGATGCCTAGATAATAGCAAAACTACATATATCTTGGGACAAACTTGAACTTCTTAAACTACAAGTATTTTGGGACGGGGGACTATTTTTTAATTTGTGGAAGGCTAGAAAAAGAAACAGACAAATTTATTGACATTTAACACAAAGTGGCTGCTGTTATTCTCGACTTTCATGCTTGACAGCCCTAAGCAATGGCCACTAATCCTCAACAAAAGCAGTTCCTAAATTTGTTTGCTGGTTTATGGTGATTTGTGGAAACAAAATCTTTCTTTTGCTATTGTAATTTTTAATCTCTGCAATATGAATTACATGACGAATTGCAGACTTGCTTTGGCAGAGGATTTACCCTAAATTATACTCCCTCCGTCCTAGAATAAAATGTCACAATTGACAAGTCAATATTTTTAAAGCTTTTTGTTATGTTTCATTGATCCCAATCTAAACAAATGGTTCATTGCACTTACCATGCCATTGCAATGTTGGTATACAAAAATGGGTAGTTTAGGAAGATCACCCAATTTTACATCCTAATTTAGAAATGCTACATTTATTATGGGATGAACTAAAATGGAAAGGAGGACATTCATACTGGGACAGAAGGGATATCGACTGAATTCAAGTTTTCTTTACCTGCATATCGTGTGGCTGCCCAGCAGAAAATGGAATGCACGGAATTCCATTCAATGGTTGCAATAAGAAACTGAATGGGTTGTTATCAACAAGTACTATTCGACAAAAATCAGTTGCTATGCACGAAAGATCTTTTACATGCTCCCTATACTCTCTGCAATTTATGAAACAGAATATGTTACAGTCAACAGTAAACTAGATTTTCTAAAATATATGGTAAGAGAACAGAAGCAACAGATATTACAGGTATATTATCTGAAATATGATGCTTTTCTCTCTCTCTCTCTCTCTCACAGTGAAATGATTTCAACAACTCTCAACAACCAGCGAATCTTAAAATGTAGGGACTGTACTTATGCACCTCTTATTTTCGTTTGTTCTTTTTTGTTATATGATTCTTTTCATACAAAAAAATAGTATAGATGTAACTACAGTACAAAAGAATAAACATCATTCACCTAAGACACGCAATTGTTAACAAAAGATCTACCAGCACTGAAAACACAATAGTTCACCAATGATGATTTGAGATATCTGCATTCAGTGTTGCCACTTCTATCAACAAACTTTCTGTCTTTACCAAACAAAAAATTGAACAGAAGAATCGTGAAACAGAATTCGTGTTCTAGTACTTAAAAAGAAAAAGAGGACCAATAACTTAAAGATAATACTCCCTCTATCCCTATATGAATGTCCATTTTCAAGAAATTTTTGTCCCCAAATGGATGTCTTTTAGAAAATAACTTTGTTTCTAAATATTCTTTTACCAATTTTTTTCACTAGTCTCTTTATACTTGCAAAACTAAATGTCTGGAAAGGGGATTACATGATTATATATGAATCTTTATCACTAAATTGTATAAATAGTAAAGATTTTCAGATGTTCCTTAAAATGAAATTTGGACATTCATTTTGGGACGGAGGGAGTAGAAAAGGATTTCCTTCTGAGGAAAGAATGGGAAGACAGAAGGCAATAGTTCAAAAGAAACCTTTTTCACATGACATCTCAATTCTTCAAAAAAGCCAACATATTAAAAGATGACACTATGAGCTGGTTCACAAGTGCAGAGTGTTTTAACATACTGAATTAGGTTCAGCAGTAAGCGCTATTCTTTACAGAAGGGTTGTGATAAAACAAATAATAATATGAACATCTTCAACTGCCAAACTTAATTGTCAAAAAACCAAAGATTCAGCCAATAATTTCTGGACTGAAGTTTCTTGAGGCATGAAAATTGTGAAAATGAAGATGACCAAATTGTTACTTCAGGAGAATGAAAGGTAGTTGTCACTGGCAGTCACCACCCACATGGACACGGCAATCTACAAAATAGGGACTACTTGGACAAGTGCAGGTATAAAAAAGAATGCAACACTTTCGACACATTACTAGAATGAAATATTCTACTCCCTTTGTCCCTAAATGAATGTCAAATTTCATTTTAAGGGACATCTAAAAATTTCTACGTTTCATACAACTTAGTAGTAAAGATTTGTATATAATCATGTAATTCTCTTTCCAAACATTTAGTTTTGCGAGTACAAAGAGACTAGTGAAAAAAAAATTGGTAAAGAAACGTGTAGGGACAGTTTTTTTTTCCCCAAAAAAGTCATTCATTTTGGGACAAAAATTTCTAGAAAATGGACATTCAATTAGGGACTGATGTGAGGCAAGTTAATGGACAGGAAAATGATGAGCCGTAAAATTAGTATAGGTGTTAATTAATTTACTTGTCCTATTTTATTATTATGTAGCAGTTAATTAGTAGTTACTAGCAGTTATTTGGTAGTTACTTCTTTGGAAATTGAACCGAATTCCCTTTAAACATCAAGGGTCAGTTTATTGACGGAGGAGGGAAAATGTTTGGAAAAATTCTGGGAAAGCTTTGGTCATTTGAAATCTGATTGTTCTTGTTATTGTGTTTCTGTTGATTTCACTTTTCTGCTCATCAATTTGGTCCGACCTGCCGGATCCCACCCACCAAAAGAGATGGTTGATATACGTTTTGGCGCGTTGGAAGTGCGTATGAATACCATGGATGAACGTATGAGTCGTTTGTCGGATGAACAGACCCAAATGAGAGGACATGGCTGCAATAAGGACAGAAGTGCGCGTTGGTTTTGCTGAATTAACCAACTTGATCAAGAATTTGGAGACTGCACGTCCAAACGAGGGCATGACAGGAACGGCGGCGCCACGACGGGAGGGGGTTTACATACCACCACGGCCACAGTACACTGAGAATCAACAGGCACCACCACCGCTGCCGGCGTTTGAAGGCGAGGATCCGCTTGGTTGGCTAGCCCGCGCAGATCAACATTTTGATTTGCACAATTGCACAGATGAAACAAAGGTTCAATTGGCTATGGTTGCCACGGAAGGAACGGCTTTAATATGGTTCCGTTGGTTTAAAAGAATGAGGGTCCAGTTCGAGTGGCGCGAGTTTGCACAGGCATTAATTTCAAGGTTTGACACTAGTTGTGATGGGAATGCATATAAGCGTTTGGCCGCTACTCAGCAAACACACGACGTAGCAACATATGTCAACCTGTTCACTCAATTGGCAAATCAACTTTCAGGCGTCTCAGATGATAATTTCCTGGGGCTTTTTATGCACGGTCTTCGTGAGGAAATTCGGGTCCAAGTACGCATAATGGACCCCAACAATTTGGACGCCGCAATGAAAATTGCCAGTCGTGTTGAGGCAGCTTTACGAGTACAACAATGGGCGCATAGCGGGCTGCACACGACATGGCAACCCAACCGACCACCAGTTCCAGCAACCCATGGGCCAGTTACACAAATTCAAACACCACCGGCCAATTCCAGTCAAGGGCTTCCACCTAGCAGACCGAAGGAAGCTGTACCCACTAAGGCTCCTTTCTGTCGACTAACAGATTCTAAGCGAGAAGATCTTCGCCGCCGTGGACTATGTTTCCGATGTAAAACACCATACCATCCAACTAATCATGATTGCCCCATGAAGACATTACGAATTTTGTTGGTCGAAGACAATGAAATTCCAGATTTGGTGTTAGAAGAAATTGCAGTAACCAAGGGGAAGAGCACAAAATTTGAGACAGTGGGTGAACTCAAAACGAAGGCGGGTGAGTTATATATGTGTTCGCCAACAATACCCATATATCCGCCTTGAGGACAAGGCTGTTGGGGAGGGGGAGGGAGTTGATGTGAGGCAAGTTAATGGACAGGAAAATGATGAGCCAATTCTGAAGAGGACTCGTGACGGGGGCCCGTGGCGTGTCTATCAGAGTCGTCATCGTGTGGGTGGTGAACCAGATGTTGAGCCGCAAAATTAGTATAGGTGTTAATTAATTTACTTGTCCTATTTTATTATTATGTAGCAGTTAATTAGTAGTTACTAGCAGTTATTTGGTAGTTACTTCTTTGGAAACTGAACCGAATTCCCTTTAAACATCAAGGGTCAGTTTATTGAGGGAGGAGGGAAAATGTTTGGAAAAATTCTGGGAAAGCTTTGGTCATTTGAAATCTGATTGTTCTTGTTATTGTGTTTCTGTTGATTTCACTTTTCTGCTCATCAGGGACAGAGCGGAGTATTCAATAATTTTCTAATTAACACACTAACAATCAGCACACGTGTGACAACCTTGACACATTAGTAAAATGAATTATTATAATCAATAATTTTCTAATGATCACACTTACAATCAGCACATGTGTAACAACTTTCCCCAATGATTAATAGGATACAGGTTATATAAGAAACAAGCTTCATGTCTTTGATATACCATAAATATCTGATCAAAGGTTTCTTGGCATTAGGAGAAAGATAAGAAAAGGCGATTCTGAAGTCAATACAGAGAATACTCCCAAAAGTAAGCAGTACTTACGTGCTACTTGTCGAAGGCCGATACAATCTCCGACTAAATCGATTTTCACCATCTATCCTGTCTACAAGTGGTCTGGCATAGCCTGCAGTAGCAATAAGAACAATTCAGGAGAATGATTAAGAGCTCATTCGAAGAGAGGTTGAAGAATGAGTAAAGCAGTGAACTAAACTAACCTTCAAGGCCTGCAGTAAATAACACGAGATCAGCAAATTTACTGAGTTGGCTAAGGAATTCATGCAATCCAGGACGTTCAAACACAGTCACATAATTAACCTTTGGTTTGCCTTCACATTCCTTAAGCCCAAAATTGAATCATTCAGTAAGATCAATTGCTAAAAAGAACAAAGAAAAAAAACAGAATCTTGGTATGAACTGCGGCACCTTATCAGAGGATAGGCATTCCAATTCAAACCACTTCAACCCAGCTTCAGTGGCTTGAGTACGAACAATAGCAGGCAAACTAGATGTCTCATATGCGCATACCAGGGTTTCATCTAAGTCAAGAACCACCTGCAACCAGATATATATGAGTCAGATCATACTCCCTCTGTCCCAAAATGATCTTCCCATTTGACTATTCAAACTTTTTAAGATTATGAACACTTGCTTCACTAGCCATGTTTTGTAGAAATAGGAAGAACTTATTGGGACAATGAGAAATGGTAAATGGGAAGATCATTTTGGAACGGAGGGAGTAATTGACAATAGCAGATTTGAACAAGGTAGGAAATTTTTCACTGCCATAACTAAGACAAAAACCTTCCAATTCCTTGAGGTTTTTCTTTGACTTAATGACATTTACAAAAATATTGTAATTTGGTCCATGTTATCAGTTTAAGACTATAAAGGTTGAAGAACGAATTTTTTAAGTGGCAACCGTAATAATTTCTGTGCACACGAATCTATCCTAGAATTAAGGGGCAGTCATCAGAAGTTAATTGCACTTTCAGCATTGAGAAAATATGTCACACCATAGATATTGAAATTGTTAATCATCTAGAAACTGATAGGCAAATTCAGATACAGTTTAAATTGTTGCAGCTAACTAGCTTCTTGTTAACTTTTAATTTATTCCCAAATTGGACAAGCTACTTGTCATAGGTACGGTTTAAATCGTTGTAGCTAACTAGATACTTGTCGTGGGTAGTAGACCTCCCAACAAAAATCCAACTTAATTGTAACTACTGATGGTAGTTTATCGGGAGATAAGACATTTAGACACGGCGCCGCCTCTCTTAATTAGGAGAGGGTAGCATTCAAACATCACCAAAATAACTTCAGAATCAATGATGCTCCTGATCTCTCAAACTACTCTGTTTGCATCGATCTTTTTTCTTACTAGTTTGGTGGAGGTTTAAGAACCAACTATCTCATCTTCATTAAACACTAGCAAAAGCAACACAACACAAAAAGAGAACTTTACCATCTATCAATTCACACTTCACTGTCACGGTACATGAAGTCAGCAACAACAATATCCCAAAGTAGCAGCAGCATATACATAAGCCACTAACATTTTGAAAAGTATAAGTACCCCGTATTGTGTTAAGTCGCCTTTATGTCCTCGGTAACAGCACAGACAATACACAATTATTAGCCGTATCCCTATAAATATCTAAATCAAGGAAAACGATAAACTGAATTAATAACTTAATATCCCATTACACATGGGCTGCTCCTAACTATATTTAGGCAATCTCTCCAATCCATTTCATCATCCCAACTACTACATCAGCCTATTGATTCTTACTCAATTCAACCTCATAGATGTAGTCCAGTGGCGAAGTCCCATCTACTACAAGGGTCTCAATTGTCCCTTATTAGTTCCGTAAAAAAAGGCCCTGCAGTACTACTATAATCTCAAAATATTGGATTTTAATTTTAGGATAAATCAACCTTTGAAGAGAAAATAAACAGCATCACTCTCTCTCTCTCTCTCTCTCTCTCTCAATCTCTCCAGGGGCGCGGATAGGACCGCGTGAAGGTTTCAACGCATACAATTCATAACAGAAATTTAGGATTGACGAGGAGCAGCATCTTCAAAATAGATAGCAGAGCAAGCTAATAAAAGAATATACAAAGAAAGGGTAATGAATCATGTGTCAGATCAAGTTAAGTATAACTCTCTTTATAGTGGTTCATATTACTTTCTTTCCTAAAGATGCCCAGAATCCAAGATGCTCATATCCTTAACAAAGCAAAAGTGATGAAAATGAGATAGAGTGCAAGCTACAAGCAACACTTTTTAGCGCAGCCAATCACATTTCCGTGTCCAATATTGCATAACTCCTTGCAATCAACTCTTAATTTCATTTCTCCGCTAGCTAGTCTTCATTGCTTATACCTTCCAGCATAACCACAAGGTACTCATGAAGCTACCCTACGGCTATCTGATAAAATACGTCATAGTTACAAACACTTGCTGATCCTAAGTTACTTTTCTTTTGAAAACTCAGGATTCACATGACCATATAAAGATTGCTGTCTTCCCTTAGTTGAATTGCATATGTGATGGAAATTTAAGAAGTCACGCATTCTCCCATCCAAACAGAACTTCGACCACGTTGCAGCAACTTGAAACACAAACCTAATTCAGCTATGATAACTACAAACTCACACAAAAAAAATGCCTAATAAGGACTCATATCAATCTAATTTCATGATTGTAATCTCCAAAGATTATGGTAATAAAATTCTGAACACGAAAAATTAACTACAAACAACACTCGTATCCCTAAAAACTTAAAAAGTACTATCTAGCAACTGCCATCAACTGATCCAATCAAAGTAACAAAACGATGAACAATCATCACTTAACTGCTAACCGATTAATCTCAACTAAAGTCAAACTAATCAAATCATGCCAAGCAAACAAAAGTGTATTCGCGCGCGTGCGTTCATCGAAGAGGAAATTAATATAAACATACCGTAAGCTTCTCCAGATCACCATCGCCGGTAATATGCAGCGGGACGGAGGCGGAAGAAGGTGATTCCGGTCCATGTAATTCAGGCAATTCAACGACGGGCAAGGGCTTGAAAGAAGGAGTAGTGGAAGAGCCGAGAATAGACGCGACGGAAGGTGTGGCTCTAATGATCTGAAGGAAGATCTGAAAGAAGAAAGCTAACCAGTTCAATAGTGCCTTCCATACTTGTAAGGTCCTGGTCGGCGCGTAGACTTCAGCTTGGCCAAGCTCGGCCATGGCCGCCTCGCAGTGGAACCGGAACAGTAGTCTAGATTGCGACTGGGGTGCGCACGCCCTTAACGTGTCCCTCTCTCGTTCTCGCTCGCTTTTTCTGTGTAGCAGAAATGGAAATTCAGGCCAAAATTCGGGATCCCAATAGACAAGCGCTGTCTGTGGGTGTGTGGCTGTACGAATAAAAGGGTGAGAGTGGGAGGTGTGGTCAAGGTACAGCCCCGATGAAATTTAGAAAGATAGAGCGTATAGGCCACGCTTTGTCAAACACGAGTGTGACAAACATTTTTTTCTAAAGTCATGCTAAAGTGTCCAAAAAAATAGTAGTAGTACTAACAATTTAATTATTGCTTCTCCCAAAAAAAATAATTCATTAAAGAGAAAAGATACTCCATCTGTCCTAAAATAATTTTCATATATGAAAGAAATTTTTAACAATAATTTTAAGTTGATATAATTATCATAATAAAAATCTAAAACTTGGCATTTTAATAGTATCATTGAAGATGTATCAATAATAAATTTTAGATTTTTATTAGGATGGTTAAACCAAATTAAAATTATTGTTCAAACTTATTTCGTAATAACAGCGAAAAAAGTACGAAATTTTGAGATGGAGATAATATAATCCCTCCACTAAAAAAATGGGTTTATTTAAAATTTAAAAACCGGAGCCATGACCCATGGGGCATAATCTGCCACGTGGCAACCACGCATTGGCAAAAAAAATGCAGATTTTTTTTTGGAGTTTTTATATTTTTTTTTCGGCTTTTCCGTCGTTTACCAAAAGTAATAGTTACCATAACTTAATGTAATGACTGTATACATATAAAGTAACATTGTTCATAAGTAAACGTAACACCTGTTTTACAAAAACAAAATCTCGTTTTACCGATTTTTTCAAATGTAATACTAACTATAATTACGTGTAACCCAAACAATATCTAAATGTAATTATCATTTATATTGAGATGTAATAGTGCTTTTGCAAAAATGTAAAATATTGTGTATTTTGATTTAATTTTTTGAAAGAAAGTAACATTTGAAAAGTAACAACTCATATACATGAATGTAATTGTTTGTACAAGTAAATGTAACACTTTAATAAAAGAAATTATAACATATTTCTATAGATAATGTAATACTTTTACATGTAATACTAATAAGTGTTTTTAGCTCTAAAAATGTAAATGGTTGAATTATTACTTTTTCTATACATATGTGTTACAATTATGTATAAACACTGTTACATATAAGTAACACGTTCGTTACATTTTAGTTGTAATAAGTATTACTTTTAGCAAACGAATCAAACATAAAAAAAAAAAAACAATGTTACTTTTCTGTATATATGTATTACTTTTATGTATACAAACCGTTACATATAAGTAACACGTTTGTTACATTTAGTTATAGTAACTATTACTTTTGACAAACCGAAAATATATATAAAAAAAATGGCCGTGGGTCATGGATTCGGATCATGGGCTAAAAATGACCCGTCTCTAGGGATGGTGTTGGTCCCAGAGGGCAACAAGGGTATAGAACCGCTAGAGGGGGGGTGAATAGCGGTCCGAAACTTTTTCGAAAATACCCTTAAAATCAACCGAGTACTTATCAGTTTGGCCAAATGCGGTTCAAAGCACAAGAACCGAACTGATAAAATGCACAGCGGAGTTTGCGGTTTGGCCAAATAGGTTAGTTAAAGAGTTGAGAGGTTTGACTCGGGTTGAGAAAACACTATGATGCAACAGAATAGTTAAACTTAAAGTTCAAAGGAAAACACAATTCATCTTTCAAGTCATTTCGTATATGGAAACAAGTTCAAGACCACAAACAAGAAAGATAAATATCAAGACAGAAAATAAAGATCAAACACACAAATTGAAGAGGTTCGTTCTTAAATGAACTACGTCCTCTACCTAGATGGTTAGTCTAGGATTTTCTAATAGTTATGAGACTTGTATTAATTTAGATGATGTTTTACAAGATGAATCTAAACTCTAAACAATAAGTCTAACCTAAGCTATAATAACAACCGGTGTTTTAGAAGTATATAATCTATGTGATTATATAAATCGGGTGTGTGTGTGAAAAGAAATCAAATGCTCTAAGTATCTAAATGATGGTTGAGCAAATGAAAGTCTTTTGGTGTAAAGGCTGACTATGAACGGTTGTTAGGCTTGAAGCTTTGATGAAGAACTGGGTTTGCAATGGAGATGGTTTGAAGATATGAATATCTGGGTTTGAATCTTCAAAGCAAACTTGAACACTTGGGAATGAATCTCTTGAAGCTCAGCAACCTTCATTGTTGAATAATGGAGGCTATTTATAGGCAGAGCAGCCTTGTGACCGTTGGGTAAAGATTTGAATCAAATCTGAAGGGTACAGTGCTGTCGAAATCCCATTGGTTGAGCTGTCATTTTCGTCCTTGGTTTTGTCTTGTAGTCCTAGGTAATTGATCTGCAACTGAAAGAATTATCTTCTCAACTGCGGCTTCCATCTTATCCTTGGGAAAAATAGCATAGGGATTAGGGCAGCCAGCCTTCAAGAATCTGTCTTCGGCTTTGGAGGCGGCACGAGCATGGTCTCCAGCCCTTCTTTCCCTAGAGGTTTCAGTCTTGAACCGCTTCAGATATCTTGCTAAGTCAGTAGCATTCTTTCGTTTTTTTGTCTTCGGTTTAATGAATGAAACCGATAGCGGAGCAGATGGTGAAACTGAAGACAGAGCCATCGGTTGGACCGACGTAGAAACCGAAGGTTGAGCAGTTGAAAGAACTGGTGATGGTTGAACCGCTGCAGCATATGGTAAGTCTGGAGATGAAGATGAGGTATGTTCTGGTGAATCAAAGTCCAGCTTTCTTTTAAGTGAAGGAGGGAAGACCTCAACCATCATTGGGTCAATTCCTGCCTTTCTCATCTCAGCTCTCTCTTATAATTCTTTTGCAAATGGACCTTCAAGAGGTGAATGATCCCTTTTGTCATGAGCCTCACTGAAGTCAATTGCACCCGGTGGCCTTGACTGCCAATGTTCTACAAACTCATATTTCTTTATCAACTTTCTCTTTTTCTTTAGCGGTTGAACCTCAAGAACTTCATCATCGTGCTCAGGTTCACCAAGTGCCTCAGACGCATCAGTCTGCTCAGGCAATACTGCAGCCTCAAACTCATCGGTTTGCTCAGGCTGAACCTCAATTGTAGACACATCGGTTTGTTCAACAAGAACCGCAGCCTCAGACACTTCGGTCTGCTCAGGCTCGGTTTGAGAGGAGGGTTTGAGGTTTGGGAAGGCTTTGTAAATTTCAGCCAACTGTTCTTCAGAGAATTGAACAGAGGGCGGTTTAGAAGTTGAAGGTTTAGGAGGAGAGGAGATAGGAAGGAAAAGATGAGGTGAAGGAATGAGTTCAGGAATGGATTTAGCTTTGGCAGCTTTGAGAGAGGCGGCATCCATAGCAAAGTTGATGGATTTCTCCACATTTTGATGTAATGGAGAGAGGGGTTTAATTTGAGGTTTGGGAATTGAGGGTTTAGAAGTGATAGGTTTGGAAAGGGTAGGAGATAGTCTGATAGGGGGAAAAGAGGTTGAAGAAGATGAAGGTTTTGATGACGGTTTGGATGAGGGTTTAGGAGGCGGTTTGGATAAGTCTGATTTTGTAATAACAGAAGGGATTTGAGCAGTTCCCTTTCTCTTCCTTGGAGCAGCGGTTTCCTTGGGACGAGCCGCAGGTTTAGACCGAACTGCGGGCTCCCCCTCAACCGCAGACTCCCCCTCAGCCTGTACCGCGGTCTGAGCTAACTGACTTAACCCCAGTCGGTTTAAAGTAGCAGTTTGACCTTCATTCCTTAGCATCGTAGCATGGGCCTGATTAGCAATGGCACCAGCATACGGTTTCCCAGATTTGTTGAGCCGAGCCTCAGGAAATGGTCCACGTTCGGCTTCAGGAAGAGGGTCCTCATTCCAAATTGTTTGAGCATACCGCTATCCAAATGCGGTTCTGAAGGCATCAAGTTTTGATAATCCAAAGATAGACTTCTCAATTGGATCCAACCAATAGTCCTTGTTGTCAGCAGAGAACTTGAAAATGTCAGTATCTTGGTGCAGGAACTTAGTAAGCAGCCTGCAGTGAGTTCTGATCTTGGATTTTCCAGCGGCTTTAGCAGCATGGAGGCAGTTTAGAGCATTAATGATCTCCTTCATCACAACCTTGAGCCAGTGCAGTTTCTTCCCTTTAAGAATGGCCACACAGTAAGCATACTGTTCACTTGTAAAGTTGTTGTGGTTTCCATTTTTGCACATGACTCCAGAATCAACCAATTCACATAGATGAGCCATCACCTCTCCAAAGTCCTTTTTGGAGGAATTCTTGGTGGAGAAAGAATTAACTCCAATTAACTCCATTGTAGTATTGCTCAGAAGCTCCGGTTTTATCCCCATCACTCCAGAGTTCTCAAGACCAGCTAGAACTGCGATCTTGGAAGCGGTTAGGATCACTTCTAATTTGCCACAGACGGTGGACTTGATAGCATCTTCAAATTTCACTTCTCCGGTTTCCAGATCCCTTATCGGTTCTCCTAGTACATCCAGCAAGGCAGCAGTTGTGGAGATCCCATTCTCAAAAAATTCGGCGCAGATGATTGTAACAAACTGCGGTTCATCCATAAAGAACAGAGGGAGCAGCTTTGCATCACTCAGCAGTTTGAGGAGCTTCCTTCCAACTGCATCTTGTTTAATTTCCTCCTCTAGTATCCTAGAACCGGGTACAAAGTTTGAAGGATCCTGGAAAATATTCTAAGTTAGAAATAGCTTAAAGAATGATAGTTTGAATCCTTAAGCAAACCGCGGTTTGATTAAGTTCTACAAACTATAACAAGGAATCATAATAATGAAAACATGCGGTTCAAGGAGAGTAAGGGTAAAAATGTAAAAACAAAGAATGAATGAACAGTGAAGACAAAACGAATCAAAGAGAGAAAATTTTGAAAAAGAGTTGAATGCACGAAGAACACGAAGAACAGAGTATGAATATGCAAAACAAAATCTTAACCAAAATATGAAAAATTATACCAAAATGATCGCAAATGGCAGATTCTAACAAAGTTCTAAATAAACTAAGACAAATAACAACACATGAACCCAGAATCTGCAAAATTTCGCAAGAACACCAAATAACCCCAAAATCGATTTTGCTCAAAATTGAACACAAATCTCAAAACAAAGTAATCAAACAGTATATATAAGTAAATGCGAGCACAAACCAACCAAGAAATTGAAGAAAAAGCATAAAATGATCAAAGGAAGATGAACAAGCTTTTAAGCTTCAACAATGGCGGACAAATTAAATATACTGAGTTAGGGTTCAGAAATTCATACCATATCAGGCTTCAAAGGTTTGGACGATGTAGAAGTAGAATCAAGATCAATTGATTTCTTTGGTGCCATTAAAAAAAAATTGTTTAAGTAAGAAAATTTTGAGTGAGAACAGAGAGAGAGAGGAGTGCGAACAGTAGAGAGAGGGAATGTTTTTGCTAAAAAGAGTAAGAAGTTAAAAAGTTAAATTGAAAAATGGTTTGTCTTTTATACTCAATTAACCACCTCGGGTAGTGGAGCGGGCATGACGGCTGAAGGAAACTCAACCGTCAGTGTACCTGTCGATTCGCATTTAATGCGGCATAGATAATTGCCAGAAGGTCCTTAAAGAATGAAGTGACATAAAGTAGGGACTAAAATGCAATTTCATACCTGAGCGGTTTGAGTAAACCGACTTACCTTTTTCTCATTATCGGTTTTGATAAAACCGATATCTCTCAGACCTGTCTTCAGTTTCAGTAGAGAGAACCGAATCCTTGCTTTGATCATTCGGTTTGGATAAAACTGAAGTTGTTCTTCTTGATTCTTCGGTTTGAGTGGAATCTTTAGCAGAACCATTTTGTTGCGGTTTCATCGATTGAACCGCAAACTATTTGCATTTTCTTAATAGAGCCAAAATACTTAACAAAAATTATTAGAACAAAAATAAATAGGCATGAATTATATTAGGTAAGTTCCAGCATACCCATTTCTCCTCGTAAATGAAAGAACCTATAATTTTCAAGCGGTTTGGTGAGAATATCTGCAATTTGATCGTCGGTTCCTGTAACACCCATCCTATTTCTTGTTAAATATTTGACATACTTGTTAAATACTTGAACTTGCATATTATGTGTTAGTTTTACTTGGGTTAATTTATTAACTGCTTTAAATAGTTAAGGTACTTAAATGTCTAGTTTTGACTTTTGAGTCATTTGTGAAAATTTGACTTAAGGGGTTTTTTTGTCAAAAGTGAAACTTGAGGGGCCTAAGTGCAATTCTTTGAAAGTTGAAGTATATCAACTTGTTTGATTCCTTCTCTGGGTCATTTTACCCAAATCAAATACGTACACTCCCTCTGTTCTAAAAAGCTAGGTTAGGGTTTCACCCTATTCTCGACTCCTCGAGCTTAATTATCCCTCCGTTCTTGATTCTGATCCCGGATTAATATTCGTGGCGTTGAATAGAGCGTTCCAGGCCGAACAGAAATAAGTTCGGGTTAACTTGAATTTTGACTAGGTAAGTTATTAGCTCCCCCTTGCTTGTAATAACATGCATAAATGTTATTCTCGATACTTGTGAATGTTAATTTTGTGTTTGGGGAAAATTTTGTGGTACTTGTAATTGTGGGACAAAGGGAGTATACCCTACTGTATAAAGTAAGGAAATTGAAATGAAAATATTAGTTTTGAGTTGTTGGTATCCCTGGGAATGTGTAAAATGTTAGTGAAAAGTTACTCCTACGCTTGGGGACGGAGATTCCTAAGCCTGGGAAAGAATTGGGGTTTGCTGTAATTTGGACCAGGCGCCCGCCCGGTTTGTCACCAGGCGCCCGCCCTTTTGGCCAGAAAGTTATGGGTTTTAGGAATTTTGAACAAGCGCCCGCCCGGTTCACCTCGAGCGCCCGCCCGGTCCCCTGTTCCAAGTAAAGTGTTTTAAACCTAAATCAAATTGAAAGCTTATTCCTCCTAAGGCATATAGCCTTAGTATAAGATGTCCTAGCAAGTATCATTGTACCTTTTGAGGGCATTAGAACTTAGTCTTGAACATTAATACTTATAGAACTCAAATGAGAATATAAGTATAAGAGTAGTATCTCTTCTTTATGTCTTGAAGTGCTATGAATAAGCACTAATGTGTTATACTTGTTGTGAATCCAATGATTGTGCACCTTAGAGGCATTAGCAAAAGGTCTTAGCCTTGAACATCCTAAGAATAGGATTGGGATTTTGTAAGAGTAAATGTATAACTCTTATACTTGTTTGAATGTCCAAAGATTGGGATATAACTTGAAGTATAAGACATTAAAATCTTGTACGTGACTTGAACATCCAAAGAATTGGATTATAACTTGCATATAAGATAATAAAATCTTGTACTTGACTTGACACGACACCAATACATATGTATGGTAGTGAACTTGAAAGTGCTATGAACAAGCACTAACGTGTATGAGACATGTTCTTGTTGTGTATATGCAAACATTGCATACATTTGCTTGATACAAGGTGACTTCTTGATTACCTGAAGCATATTCCTTGTTGAGCTAGTCCACTACTTTTGGATTAGTTCTTCTCCCGTAGTTCAAGTAAATATCTACTTGTACCTTCTTGTGTGAGTCCAGCTGGTTCTCATTGCTTGTTCGAAAATGTATAGGTTCACGCTTGTCGCGAGAGCTGGGGTTTAAGTGACAATCGGGTCCCTATGTATTTCCGCCCGACCCCTTACTACCGGCCATAGTAAGGGCATAGCTTCCTTAGTTGGAGCAATAAGCCTGACTTAAGTGAATGATAAACTCCCGTCCCGAACACCTCGTGAATAATCATGAGTACTGATATTGAGAATGACACTGGTTACCGGGTCTTCTGATATATACTGAATAATCAGTTCCTGTTATTGATCGTGATTGTCAAAGTAATACAAGCTACGACAACAATGGTATTCTTGGGAGGAATAAGGAAGGAAGCAATATCCTTATAACTTGCTTGTTTAGCCTTATGTGCTATTTGATGAGTGGATTATCCTCTCATATACTTGTTACTTGATGATACTTGAGATATGATTATTTGAGTATCTACTTGAATTGCATGATAACATGTCATGTAGTTGCATCTAATGGCTTACTGAGATTTATCTCACCCTTTATTTGTTTCCCCCCCCAGGAAAGGAAGGATAGTGCGCAGTGAGGCTCGACATAGTTGGGAGCTTACTTCGCAGGTCGTGATTATTTTGGGGCTTGTGTCCTTTTACACTTGGTGAGGACGATGTATTGGGTTGTATAACTCCTTATTTTGGGGTAGACAGTCTTGTTTAATTCTTGTTGTCACTAGATATCTTGTATAGTACTCTTAATGCCAGCTTATGTGCTAGGCATGTTTCCGCTGTGTATGTATTAAGTTTGGTTTTAAATTTTCTTGTCTAGAACTCGTGTTGTGAGCTAGTATAGCTCCTCACTCTAGAGTATATATATCATGTCAGTTTGTTAAACAAAGGTCATTAAGTTTCTTGTTTCTCGTTAGGCACTCCCATCCAGGTTCGAGGTTCTATTAGGGGATCCCGGGACCTGGGGGCGTGTCAGGTTGGTATCAGAGCTACCCTGGTTTAGCTACCCTGTTTAGCTACCTTGGTTTGCTCTAAGTCTGGATAGGGTCTATGGCCTAGGTATGGGTGAGTCTTGGGGTGTTATTAATAACGCTGAGTGTTTACCTACAGGTACAATGAGTTCTGAAGGTACTAGTGGCAGTAATCAGCTGAGATCTATAACTCCTCAAGAAGAAATGGTTGATAATGTTGACTGGGATTATCCTAATCGCCTTACAAGGTTCTTGAAGCTGAAACCTCGTAGTTTTGATGGGGAATTTGATGCTAAGAAGGCAGAAGAGTGGATTGAAGGTATTGAGAAGATCTTTACAGCCTTGAGATGTGCGGGTGGTGATAAGGTAACCTTTGCAACCTTTAAACTTGAGAAAGCCGCTGAACATTGGTGGCAAGTGTTGAGTAAAAGTTGGGAAATGGAAGGTGTACCACAGACATGGGAGAATTTTCTTAAAGCTTTTAAGTCGCAGTTTATTCCAACAGTGGTCCAAGATAGAAAGGAGATGGAATTCCTAAATCTGGAGCAGGGAAGTCTGACCGTGGGGCAATACTCAACCAAGTTCACAGAATTGGCAAGGTATTGTGATCACTTAGTTCCAAATGAGGCCAAGAAGGCACAGAGGTTTGTTAAAGGGTTAAGGACTGAGTATAGAAAGCAACTTCTTTCTCTACAGCTCTCTAGCTATCAGCAAGCAGTGGAGAAGGCTTATACCATTGAAAATGATATCGAAGAACACAAGGTGAAGTTGGGAACAACCATGACTGGTCGTGTATCGGAGAAAACTCAGGGATCTGGTTCTAAAGGTGGTAAATCTGGCCGCCAAGATCGTCGATTCCGACAGCCAACTGAAAGTAAAGGTAGTGTATCAACGGGGTCGAGGACAACAGTCCAAGGTCTCAGGAGAGTATGTGGCTTTTGTTCGAAAGAAGGCCATTCTGAAGACAAGTGTTGGCTAAAGCAAGGAAAGTGTATAGTATGTGGTGAAGCGGGGCACTTTGCTAGAAATTGTTCTAAAAGTAAAGTAAATCAAGTTGGGGGTACAAGTCAACCAGCCTCAGGTTCCAAGAGAGATAGTGGGGGTCGACCAAAAGTTCAGGGTCCAGTGTTTGCACTAGATCAGCAGGGTGTAGCTGAGTCTTCTGCAGTCATAGGAGGTATTATATTACTTTCTAGTACGAGAGCGCGAGTCTTGATAGATCCAGGCTCATCTCATTCTTATGTGGCATCTCATTTTGTGTCGCATTTGCATGTTCTTCCTGATTCTATGCCTTATGTGCTAGAAGTATCTTCCCTATGGGAGATTGCATGTTTACTTCTGAGGTTTACAAGAAATGTGAGGTCCTTGTGGGTGATCATGCCCTTCTTGCTGACCTAGTCGTGTTACCTATAAGGGACTTTGACGTGATTCTGGGCATGGATTGGCTATATGTGCATCATGCATCTGTTGATTGTTATAGAAAAGTAGTAACTTTTTCTATTCCTGGTTTGCCTGATTTTACCTTTGAAGGTGATAGGCCTTTATGTGCTATACATGTTATTTCTGCTTTAAAAGCTAGAAAACTTTTATCTCGTGGTTGTGCCGGGTATCTCGCATGTGTACTTGATCAGAGTTTATCTGTTCCCAAGATGGAGGATATTCCTGTTGTGTCTGAATTTTCAGATGTGTTCTCTTCTGAGTATAGCATGCCACCTGATCGAGAGCTTGAGTTCTGTATTGAGTTATTACCAGGTACAGCACCAATCTCTAAAACACCTTATAGAATGGCTCCAGCTGAGTTGAGAGAGTTAAAAACACAGCTTGAGGAATTGCTTGAAAGGGGCTTTATCAGGCCTAGTGTATCACCGTGGGGTGCACCAGTGTTATTTGTCAGAAAGAAAGATGGGACTCTGCGATTGTGTATTGATTACAGAGATCTTAATCAGGTAACTATCAAGAACAAATATCCGTTACCTCATATTGATGACTTGTTTGATCAGCTTCAGGGTTCAGTAGTGTATTCGATGCTTGACTTGAGAAGTGGTTATCATCAGTTGAAAATCAGATCTGAGGATATACCAAAGACAGCTTCCGTACCAGGTATGGGCATTATGAGTTTATTGTTATGCCATTCGGTTTGACAAATGCTCCAGCTGTATTTATGGATTTGATGAACCGTATCTTCAAGCCATATCTTGATTGTTTTGTGGTGGTATTCATTGATGACATTCTTGTGTATTCTAAGTCACGGGCTGAGCATGAACAACATCTCAGAGTGGTATTGCAAGTTCTTCGTGAGAAACAATTATTTGCAAAATTCAGCAAATGTGCTTTCTGGTTAGAAGAGGTTTCATTCTTGGGGCATGTTGTGTCTGCTACTGGTATTGCAGTAGATCCTTCCAAAGTTGAAGCAGTTGTAAACTGGAAGAGGCCAACTACAGTGACTGAGATCCGTAGTTTCTTGGGCTTGGCTAGTTATTATCGGAGGTTCATTGAGGGATTCTCCAAGATTGCTACTCCATTGACTAATATGACCCGAAAAGCTATTTCTTTGAGTGGAATGACAAATGTGAAGCAAGTTTTCAGGAGTTGAAAAGGCGTTTGACTACAGCTCCAGTCTTGGCTTTGCCTAATGGTTCTGAGCATTTCATGGTTTATACTGATGCTTCTAAAGAAGGATTGGGTTGTGTTCTGATGCAAGATGGCAAGGTAATAGCTTATGCTTCTCGAAAATTATCTCTTTATGAAAAGAATTATCCTACTCATGATTTAGAGTTGGCTGCGATTATTTTTGCTTTGCATAAATGGAGGCATTACTTGTATGGAACTAAATTTGAAGTCTTTACTGATCATAAGAGCTTGAAGTACTTGTTTTCTCAAAAAGAGCTTAACATGAGGCAACGTAGATGGATGGAGAAATTGAAGGATCATGATTGTACTATTCTTTATCATCCTGGAAAGGCAAATGTTGTGGCAGATGCACTGAGCAGAAAGACTTATATTTCTTGCCTGATGATTCGTGAATGGAAGATGTTTGAAGACTTATGTGATTGGAGTCCTTGTGAATCGAATCATGGAGTTATTTTTGCTAATATAAAGGTTACTTCAGATTTACTCCAACAGATCAAAGAAGCTCAGGTAACTGATTCTGAATTGCAGAAAATCATTAGTGGAATGAATGAAGGAAAGCAACCAGATTTTTCTTTCAACAGTGATGGAATTCTTACCTTTCGAGGCCGAGTTTGTATTCCAGTTGATCCTGAGATAAGAAGAAAGTTCTTGAAGAGGCTCACAAAGCCAAGTATACTATTCATCCTGGAAGCACTAAAATGTACCAAGACTTGAAGAAACATTTCTGGTGGAACAATATGAAAAGAGAGATTGCTGAGTATGTTTCCAAATGTTTGACTTGTCAACAAGTAAAAGTGGAACATCAACGTCCAGCAGGTTTGTTGCAACCATTAGAAATTCCAGAATGGAAATGGGAGCATATTATTATGGATTTTGTGACTGGTTTGCCACGTACCAGACAAGGCCATGATGCTGTTTGGGTTATAGTGGACAGGTTGACTAAATCAGCTCATTTCTTGTCTGTTTCCATGGGATATTCATTGTCTCAGTTGGCATCTTTATATGTTCAGGAGATTGTCCGACTGCATGGAGTTCCTGTGAGTATTGTATCTGACAGAGATCCTCGTTTTACTTCTCGATTCTGGCAGGCTCTTCAGGGTGCCATGGGTACTAAATTGAATTTCAGTACTGCTTTTCATCCTCAATCTGATGGGCAATCTGAGAGACTTATACAGATTCTCGAGGATATTTTACGTGCTTGTGTTATTGATTTCAAAGGCAGTTGGGATACTCATCTTCCTTTGGCTGAGTTTGCTTATAATAACAGTTTTCAGTCTAGCATTGAAATGGCTCCATATGAGGCTCTTTATGGCAGAAAATGTCGATCTCCTATATGTTGGGATGAAGTGGGAGAAGCTAGACTCTTGGGTCCTGAAATAGTTCAACAGTCAGTTGAGAGTGTGAAACTCATTAGAGATAGATTGCGCACAGCTCAGAGTAGACAAAAGAGTTATGCTGATCATCGAAGAAGGGATCTTGAATTCCAGGTAGGTGACTTTGTATTCTTGAAGGTCTCTCCTCGTAGAGGTATAAAGAGATTTGGGAAGAAAGGAAAGTTATCTCCTCGTTATATCGGTCCATTTGAGATTCTTGAAAGAGTTGGGAAGTTGGCTTATAGAGTGGCTTTACCTCCTTCTTTATCTGGTATTCATGATGTATTCCATGTATCTATGCTTCGCAAGTATATGGCAGATGAATCACATATTCTTGAGTATGAGGCTATTCCATTTCAGCCTGATTTGTCTTATGAGGAACAACCTGTTGAAATTCTTGACTGGAAAGAGCAAGTATTGCGTACCAAAAGGATTCCTATTGTGAAGGTCTTTTGGAGAAATCATGAAATTGAAGAGGCTACTTGGGAAACCGAGAAAGAAATGCGAGATAAATACCCGAGCCTATTTGAAAATCTTGGTAAGTAAAATTCGTGGGCGAATTTTCTTTAAGGTGGGGAGGATGTGACACCCATCCTATTTCTTGTTAAATATTTGACATACTTGTTAAATACTTGAACTTGCATATTATGTGTTAGTTTTACTTGGGTTAATTTATTAACTGCTTTAAATAGTTAAGGTACTTAAATGTCTAGTTTTGACTTTTGAGTCATTTGTGAAAATTTGACTTTAGGGGTTTTTTTGTCAAAAGTGAAACTTGAGGGGCCTAAGTGAAATTCTTTGAAAGTTGAAGTATATCAACTTGTTTGATTCCTTCTCTGGGTCATTTTACCCAAATCAAATACGTACACTCTCTCTGTTCTAAAAAGCTAGGTTAGGGTTTCACCCTATTCTCGACTCCTCGAGCTTAATTATCCCTCCGTTCTTGATTCTGATCCCGGATTAATATTCGTGGCGTTGAATAGAGCGTTCCAGGCCGAACAGAAATAAGTTCGGGTTAACTTGAATTTTGACTAGGTAAGTTATTAGCTCCCCCTTGCTTGTAATAACATGCATAAATGTTATTCTCGATACTTGTGAATGTTAATTTTGTGTTTGGGGAAAATTTTGTGGTACTTGTAATTGTGGGACAAAGGGAGTATACCCTACTGTATAAAGTAAGGAAATTGAAATGAAAATATTAGTTTTGAGTTGTTGGTATCCCTGGGAATGTGTAAAATGTTAGTGAAAAGTTACTCCTACGCTTGGGGACGGAGATTCCTAAGCCTGGGAAAGAATTGGGGTTTGCTGTAATTTGGACCAGGCGCCCGCCCGGTTTGTCACCAGGCGCCCGCCCTTTTGGCCAGAAAGTTATGGGTTTTAGGAATTTTGAACAAGCGCCCGCCCGGTTCACCTCGAGCGCCCCCGGTCCCCTGTTCCAAGTAAAGTGTTTTAAACCTAAATCAAATTGAAAGCTTATTCCTCCTAAGGCATATAGCCTTAGTATAAGATGTCCTAGCAAGTATCATTGTACCTTTTGAGGGCATTAGAACTTAGTCTTGAACATTAATACTTATAGAACTCAAATGAGAATATAAGTATAAGAGTAGTATCTCTTCTTTATGTCTTGAAGTGCTATGAATAAGCACTAATGTGTTATACTTGTTGTGAATCCAATGATTGTGCACCTTAGAGGCATTAGCAAAAGGTCTTAGCCTTGAACATCCTAAGAATAGGATTGGGATTTGTAAGAGTAAATGTATAACTCTTATACTTGTTTGAATGTCCAAAGATTGGGATATAACTTGAAGTATAAGACATTTAAAATCTTGTAACGTGACTTGAACATCCAAAGAATGGATTATAAAACTTAATATAGATAATAAAATCTTGTACTTGACTTGACACGACACCAATACATATATGGTAGTGAACTTGAAAGTGCTATGAACAAGCACTAACGTTTATGAGACATTTCTTGTTGTGTATATGCAAACATTGCATACATTTGCTTGTAAAGGTGACTTCTTGATTACCTGAAGCATGTTCCTTGTTGAGCGTAGTCCACTACTTTTTGATTAGTTCTTCTCCCGTAGTTCAAGTAAAATATCTACTTGTACTTCTTGTGTGAGTCCAGCTGGTTCTCCTTCTTGTTCGAAAATGTATAGGTTCACGCTTGTCGCGAGAGCTGGGGTTTAAGTGACAATCGGGTCCCTATGTATTTCCGCCCGACCCCATTACTACCGGCCATAGTAAGGGCATAGCTTCCTTAGTTGGAGCAATAAAGCCTGACTTAAGTGAATGCTAAACTCCCGTCCCGAACACCTCGTGAATAATCTGAGTACTTGATAGAGAATGACACTGGTTACGGGTTCTTCTGATATATACTGATAATCAGTTCCTGTTATTGATTGTGATTGTCAAAGTAATACAAGCTACGACAACAATGGTATTCTTGGGAGGAATAAGGAAGGAAGCATATCCTTATAACTTGCTGTTTAGCCTTATGTGCTACTTGATGAGTGGATTATCCTCTCATATACTTGTTACTTGATGATACTTGAGATATGATTATTTGAGTATCTACTTGAATTGCATGATAACATGTCATGTAGTTGCATCTAATGCTTACTGAGATTTATCTCACCCTTTATTTGTTTCCCCCCCCCAGGTAAAGGAAGGATAGTGCGCAGTGAGGCTCGATATAGTTGGGAGCTTACTTCTCAGGTCGTGATTATTTTGGGGCTTGTGTCCTTTTACACTTGGTGAGGACGATGTATTGGGTTGTATACTCCTTATTTTGGGGTAGACATTCTTGTTTAATTCTGTTGTCACTAGACATCTTGTATAGTACTCTTAATGCCAGCTTATGTGCTAGGCATGTTTCCGCTGTGTATGTATTAAGTTTGGTTTTAAATTCTTGTCTAGAACTCGTGTTGTGAGCTAGTAATAGCTCCTCACTCTAGAGTATATATATCATGTCAGTTTGTTTAAACAAAGGTCATTAAGTTTCTTGTTTCTCGTTAG